>PNEQ01100678.1:0-54980 GCA_003012365.1 Medauroidea extradentata | reverse complement strand
ATATATATATATATATATATATATATATATATATATATATATATATATATATATGTGTGTGTGTGTGTGTGTGTGTGTGTGTGTGTGTGTAGATTGTTCGCAAGTGAATGATTGTAAATAAGTGTAATATTAGTACGCTACGTCATCCTTAAAATTCCTGTACGGTGTGTTGGAGTTCTACAGCTTATGCAAGTAGACCTCATGTTGTTTCTAAACTTGTAGTGGGTACACAACGTATTTTGCTGTCGTGTTGGTTTTTGGCTGCCCCCTCCGCGTGTCAGATATAGCAATTGTTATAAAACATAAAAAAAATGACGGTTTTGGAATGACGAGCTGTTTGGAAGTTTTAATGAGGATAAGTTTGCGCCTGGAGGTCCAATTATTGCGGGCGGCTGGATTACGGGAACTGATATTGTTTCAACCTTCCTTCGTGGAAAACGTTCTCAAGTCGCTTCTATATTGTTGGTGTTAGGTTTAATTTATCGGTAAAATGTTATTATCTTATATATATAGTTTAGACATCCCCAGCTATAATATGTGTTATAACGTATTTTATGTGGAAGGGATTATATTGAAATACATCACGTGCCTTTTGCCAGAATTTCGTTACTAAATTTGAAGGCAGCAGTTCTACTTAAAATTGTCTGCTTACGCGGGCTTACATTTGTATGATTTTAAAGTAAGCAGTGTATTCCCCATATGATACGTGTTCGTGTTTAAAAAATTAAAACTATGAAAACTTACTTTATTTAAGAGAACCTTTCTTACCGTCATCGTTTTTGACGAATTATATGAAATAATTTGAATTTTAAACTAGTTTACTTTGTATATAAATGAAAGTAACAACTTTGTTCGTTTTGGCGAGATTTCGCAAGCATTAAAAAACATTCACGAAATTAGATAAGCAAGCATCAGTATTTAAAAGTGAACGAATATTCAACAATTATTGGAGTTGGAGACAATTGCTATTAATACATTCGAAATTGACCAATATTTCCAAAATTGTATGACAAATATGATAAAACACATCTCGTTGTTAATGAACAAGCATTTTCTCAGTGGATTCCTTAAATCACTGTACGAAACTATCAGCCAAAATATTCTTAAAAAATCGGAAACTTACGTTAATAGAAAGGCAACGCTTAAAAAAAAGTTTAAATAAATAGTCAACCAATTACTGCACTTAAAATCTAATCAAATAAAGTAAGTTACGAAATATTTAAAAATGTAGGAAGTGTAAATCTATACGTACAACATTTTGGTAGTTTAAAATTTTTGTATGTGTAAATTTTCAAAATGACTACGTACAAGTTTACACGACTATTAGTACAAATTAAAAAAAAAAAGAAATACACATATCTGATAAAAACACAATAACGAATATAATTTTTATTTGGAAAGTAAGTATTAATTACACTTTCATATTACTTTGAGTGCGTGTAAGATTAAATGTAATTTTGACTCGTACTGCATTAAATTATTGCAGCTTCATAGTACTAATATAATTTAGTAATTATAAATATTCCTGTTCTTTACTGCAGTTTTAGAAACATTTATCACATAAATGCACTTACTCTAACAATATGTGTGAAGATAACATTTTTGTAATTAAATAATGCACACATATTTGGTCAGCATAGGCAAAGAAAATACAATGTAGCATGTGGTGTAGAACTTCTCACGTATCCACCTATTACATTAGACATAGTGTGAGTAAAAATTGGCATTAGAAATTAAAAATGTAAGCTTACGCACATATCTCTGAAATATGTTTGTGTAACAACGCAATTATATAATTCACTATGTAGTTCCAATAATTATTAACAAATATAATTTTAAAAACATAATAATTTTGTGAAACTTATCCGCGAATTCGTTCCGCACGAGAGGAAATGAAAAATATTACCTATCGCAGTCAGTCATACATAATACATATATGAATTTGGAAATTTTCTAAATTGTGAAACCAATACACAAAATCGCTTAAGTATGAAATTTTAATTAGGCTATGTGAGATATTGGTATGGGTAAACTCTCAGGTATATCTTTTTAGCATTAATAACATTCTCTACACTGATGATGTTTGTGTTATTATTTATAGTAACTTATTACATGTTTACCTACTTTTAAATAAAAATAATTTTCACCGAGTTTTTCAGTGTGAAATATATATGATTTGTTGTATTTTCTGGCATTACTAAGTTACTCGGTCTAAAAAGTTTGGCCTACGTACAGTTACGATAACGTACATTAAACAAATAGTACAATACAAAAGAGAGTGATTTTCAACATGGTGAACAATATAGTAAAATTTGTTTTTACCTTTTATTGATATACACGCCCAATAAATTGTACATGCATCACTGAATATATTTAAGTTTAAGAGAGATTCTATCTCTCAGTCAGTTGAAGTCCAGTAGTTAACGGTGTCGATCTGCTAATGTGAATGGTCCTAGAATCTAACCAATTTAATATTTCAATACTTAGATTAAAATGTAAATGAATATTTCAAGGCCGTAACACAAAATAAAGTTGAGAAGATGTATCACAATCACGAAAATAACACACATTATAATTCCGAAAAATCTATTGGTTTTTTGCACTTGACAGTGTGTCACATGACGAAAAATTTGAAGTGATCTTTCAGCATTTTAGATGTCATTCAACACAATAGCGTGTAAAAACACAACTACCTTGCAATGCTTACTACCCATATTTATAGAATTTTATAGTTAAATTAAAGTAGTAACTGACAAAAATGGGCTGGTTAAAAATTACTTCAACATTGGTGAAGACTGCTGCCACATATATCTGTGCAAAATTTCACAATTTTTTCAGTTTTAAGTAATTTAGTTCCAAACATTTTGATACGAGTTTTGAATAAACATTTTTAACGATAAACATGTTTTGACAATAAAAGTATATTTTAATTATTATTCTAGACAATGAGGTTGTCAAAAGAACTCACCATCGCGAACCACCTGTAGAATACCATTCAGAAATAATAAATGTAATGCCTTCTATTTAATGAACAGTTCACTTTTCTCACAAATGACATGTAAATAAATTGCACATTACACTGAGATAAAGAATTGTTTCATTGTGTTTGTTTGGGTGATGTTTGCTTCAGCTAAACAATATTTTGTTGGTAAGACCAAACTTGGAGTCCTCCAAACTAATTTAATTATTTCCCTCGACCAAATTATTCATTAAAACGCACTTTGTTTGGGCCAAACATATATTTGGTTACTATTTTGTGTAAACAAACAACTCGTTACAACTTTTCAACAAAATAATATTGTTAGTTATAAGTGATGTACATTGAACTAACAATTTTTTTCAAACGGACTAAATTATTTTGTTGGCGAAACTGTACCTATTTGGTTGACTTGCGGAAGGTGGCAGTCTGGCGTGCGTGAGCGATAAGATGGCGAACAATGTATACCTCAACTTTCAAAATATAAGCTTGTGCGACAAGTAGGGCGTCTAAACTGTTAATCAGCATAATTAAAGGATCTTAATTTTAGTTATAACAATCTCAAAGTGGCTAATTCGATTGATCACAGAAGAAAATGCTATAAAATTGAAAAACGCCGCAGCCGCACGTCTCGTTGTTTTTGCTGTGGTGGACAGCGATCATTTTAATAATATTATTTGACGCCGTTTACCTTCTCGCAGACGGAAAACAAACATGTTTGAAAATACAGCAGTACAATCGTAAAAAAAATTATTATTCCTATACAAATAACAAACCCATCGTCACCGAAACACTCGCAGCTCAGTTGGGCAGTAGAGTGGCAGAGCTTGTCGGGTGCACATCGCGTAGTGGTGTGCTAATCCTCGAGTGGCAAATGGGCCACTCCGCGCGCGTGTACGCGTAAGTTTGTATTAGTCTTTTCTATAAGTATTTTCTATAAGTCTGTTCAATAAGTCTCAACATTCGCGAAACGCCCAACGGCGTTAGAAATCCACGAATGGATAGATTTGTCGCTACAAATAAAAGAAGATCAACTAGAAGCAATACAGCTGGACAAACGGCAAAACTGTGTCTTTCTCAAACTGGTCTCCCAACAACTGTGTGACAAAATACTGCAAGACACCAACGGTACATCTTCCACGACCACTGAAGCAGGCGAGAAATTAGCAGTCACCATTGAAGCCGCCATTGACAACTTACGTCCGGTAAGAATAATTAATTTACCTGTTGAACTTGCTAACTCTAAAATTTTGACTGCTTTTAGAAGGTTATGGCAGGGTCATTAGTTTACAATATGAGTTTTGGTGTTCGAAGTATAAGTACAAAGACAAGTCAGGCGTACGTGTTGCGCGCATGGTGCTTACTAAAGACGTCCCGTCGTATGTAAACATTGAGGGTGCCAATGGCGTTGTCATATACCCGGGTCAACCGCGTACCTGCAATTATTGTCTTAAACCTGGACATGAACGCATTTCCTTCCCCACTTTGCAGGAAAAAGACACACGTAACGTACGTCGGTGGGAAACGGGGTAAATATGAAGAGTAACTACTCATGCGAATATTAAAAAAAAACTGCAGAAATGTACTAATAACGAATTATTACGTTGAATAATAACAGTAACTAGTAGTCGCGATTAATAATTGTGATTACTTTCTACCAATTCGATAGTGGGGAGGGCTATAAAAATCAGGGAAATTGAAGGGTAAAAATACGTAAAAAGCATGATATAAATTACATTAAATACCGTAATTACGATTGATTTTACGTAAATATAACAAGAAAAAACATGCACGACTACCGAAAAAACCTACTTTATAAAAACTCGATAGTGGGGAGGGCTATGACGAATACGGAAATTGAGGGTAAATACACGTACACTAACCGTAATGAATAGCCGAAATGCACTATTTACAATAAATTTTAGTTAAATTTAACTGATATAAATAGCTGCCTGCAATAAATACACGTGCATTACATTATATAGTGGTAAAGGGATGTACACATCTTGGAAATTGTTTATTAAAAGTACGCAAAATATTACGAATAAGAATAAAAATAGTTTATACACAATAACACACACAGTTTAAACTCATTCTACCACCAATTTAAGACGCTAAAAATAGTTACTGAAGTAAATTCGTATTTTTAGCATATTGCACAAATGCACTAGTACATACGCATTAAATTCACGTTGTATGCATGTTGAACAGATGTTACATGTCTTTAATGCCCATTATAAAACGTATTTAACCTGTTCAGTTTGCAATAGAAGCCGGACACATTATATAACGTACACTGAACAACATACATTATTGTAGTAAAAGCTTAGTACTTACTGTACTCAATCGCGAATACAAATTCTTCGCCACAAACAGTAAATTATGCTTTGGTTCCTCTTCCGACGCGGTACCTTGGTCAATAAATCTCCACACACGTTGTATGCAAAACGTATTTGTCGCTGTGTCTCAATCAGCAAAATTTAACTAATACACGCAATCCACGAGAGTTGCATACTGTAAAACGTCCATAAAACACACACTACTATTACGCCGCGAAGCATTCTTACTTGTAACGGTCATTTGTGCCACAAACCGTCAAATTCTTCCCTGAATACGCACAACTACTGCCATGAAAACACGTGTTATAAGCGTGACGGGTTTTCTACAACTGAATTTCCTGCCTGAAGAGCAGTTGCGCAACGTATTAGCGCTAGTTTCAATTTATATCGCTAGGAACGCTAGTTCCACATAAACACGCATGATAGCGAAGACGTAAAACACGGGAATCAGACTTAGAATTTGGACGAAAAACGGAAAATTTCAAAGTAAGTAAAGTACAATTTTCTTTACGTACGACTCATTTTCATCACTGTAGAAACATTTTTTGTTAAGAAACTTTACCTGTAAAACCAATAGTTTAGTCCCTACACGATGAGTAGCTACTCTTAATATTTACCTGCAACCGATATTGAAATGTAACTTGCCGGGGAGCTTAGTCAAGCACGTGGCGACACCCTCACTCCGCTACACATAGAGATAACACGTCTTCATGTGAGGTTTTCTCGTGGTCCGAATAAAACTGAGAATGACAAGGGAAACAGCGACATGGGAATACAACCAATAGGTAGCGGTAGTGATTTTTGGTGAAAAGAATTCTGCAACAATTTGTTTCAATGCCTTATGTGAACACCTGTTCCTCTGCTCCATGGGCAGTGATTGGAAGTTCTTAATTTTCGGCGTCTCGGGGTCCTACGCACTAATCACTTACGTGTAGTGTCGCGGTGACATTGTTCTGGTTGGTGCAGTCAAATGAGCCACGCCTCTGCCCTACTATATTCTGCCAATAACCACGAACAAGAGTTGCGGGTGTGCACGTAAGGCATTGAAACAAATTGTTGCAGAATTCTTTTCACCAAAAATCACAGGCTCTACGCAATAGAACAAACAGTTTGCAAACGCTTTCGTGACACCCAAGGTACAACAGGTGGTAATAGCCATGTACGTAAATCACTTGCCCTTTCGCCGACTCGTGCTGAAAGAATACAAGACCGTTTAGAAAGTACAGAACTAGCGAAGGCTGTAATTAGCAAATTACGTGAGTCTCATGACCACGGGGGTTCGACATAATTTCCTGCTCAATAGACCATATAGAACATGACAAACATTCACCATACCTAAATGATTGACGTACTAACAATTATGACTCTGAACATCTGCGCCATAACATCCCGCCAGATATTAGACGCCATAGAAACATGCATACGGCAACATGCTGTCGATATACTGTTTTTACAGGAAGTAGCACATCATGAAATACCTGGTTTCTCGTAATGGAATGTACACACTAATGTTGGCGATCGTGGCCGTGGCACTGCCTTTGTTTTCCGCACGAGAATCTAACCGACGGACTTTCGTTTTCTATTCTTCTGGAAGAATTATTTCGTGTCGTGTGGGCGGTGTCGCCCTTATAAATGATAATGCGCCCTCTGGAAATCAGGCTAGAGCTGAACGGAACCAATTTTTCGCTCACGATATCTTGCCGTTTATTCCACCAACTCGTACTCAGTATATCTTAGGCGGCGACTTTAACTGCATCATACGCCTCAAAGATCATTTGGGAGACCCTTACCCCATTACATCGTCGGTCAATCAGCTCATTACACAACTTGGACTGTCTGATGTTGCTTCGTTGTTAAATGTCCCATTTCCACATTATACATACGTTACGCCTCATAGCAAAACACAACTTGATAGATTTTATATCATCAGCCGATCTGCCGACGAGTTGCACAACTACGATGTGATACCAAAGCATTTCAGCGATCATTTTGCTGTGTTATTTACATATCAACAGTTTGCAACAGTGACGCGTCATGGGTGTGGGGTCTGGCGCTTAAATACCATGTTACTGACCCAAGACGTAGTAAAAACAGACTTTTGCAACAGTTGGATGCAGTGGTGCAATAGGAATCATAAGTACCCTTACCCTTCCCTGTGGTGGGAAAATTGCGTAAAATCAAATATACGCAGTCTCTTTAAAAAACATGGCCTTTGGCAGACTCGATAAAAGCGTCAGACCCGAGACTACTATAAAACTATACTCCGGGAGCTACAAATACGAGTTAATAGAGGAGAGGATATGAGTATACTTTTGCGCAATATTAAACAAAAGTTGCTGGACCTGGACGCCAAACAGTTACAACTCCGCAATATAATATTAAGAGACCGAAGTGTAACAGAAGAAGAAAAATTGAGTCTTTTCGTACTTGCAAAGGAAAAACAACAATTCCGGCAGCGAAGCATTACCACTTTACGGGATACAGACGGAATCATGTATAACGACAAGGGTAATATGTCTCGCATAGTTAAGGAACATTTCACTACACTGTATGCAAGACAGCACACGGACCCCTCATACTTGCCGTCAGTGTTACGGGACTGTGACAAGCAAGTAGATCCGCGTCATGCAGGCGCATTTGACCAACTATGTAGTGACGATGAAATATCAAACTTTGTCTTACGGCTGCCCTCCCGACGTTCACCTGGCCCAGACGGTATTCCGTATGAGTTTTATAAAACTTTTTGGGACACTATACGTACAGAATTTTGTAATGTTGTCAGAGATATCCTGGCGAAACATGAACTCTGCAAGTCACATAAACAAGGTACCATTGTGTTAATACCAAAAATACGAAATCCTAGGGACCCTGTGAGGACTTCCGCCCGATCTCGTTACTGTGCGCCGACTACAAAATTGTGGCGCGAGTGTGCACTGCCCGTTTTGCCAAATTCTTACCGGACATTGTTGGACAAGGACAGACATGTGGCATACCTGCAAGATCAATAATAAATGGACTTTTAGCGTTGCGCGATACACAACTCATTATGGCCATGAAACACTTAGCGGCGGCTTTCCTCAACATTGACTTAGAAAAAGCTTTTGATAGGGTCAACCATGACTATCTATTCGCTGTTATGCAACACTATCGTTTCCCTCCAGCTGCAATATCGTGGGTTAAAATGATTCAAAATGGAGCCCCGTCGCGTGTACAGCTAAAATGATTTTTAGGCCCACCCTTTCTTATTCAAAGCTCTGTCAGACAGGGATGCCCTCTGTCTATGGTGTTGTTTACAAATGCGATCGAACCATTGTGTAGGTTTTTACACAACAAGTTACAAGGACTTTACGTTGGCAACCACTGTTTCAAGATTAATGCTTACGCCGATGACATAGCATGTCTGACCGGATCACAACAAGAAATACCAAATGTGACAACAGTATTACACAACTTTCAACAAGCTTCAAATATTAAGTATTTCCAAACGGACGTGACAACAATGGCTTCGTATAATTGGCAGCTGGCGATTAGTAAATTACAAGCCACGCAACTAGCAATAAACACCAGAGACATTAACCTTATACAGATCGTTTCTTTCATAAATACCTTTATGCTATCTAAGTTATGGTATTTAGCACATCCCCCCCTCTAATAAGACAGTGCCATGCTAAAATATTACAATATGTAGGCTGGACGATGTGGAGGTCGTACATGTTCAAAACTGCTCGCCCCCAACTCTACCTTTCTACATGTGCTGGCGGCTTGGGTTTGCTGGACCACGACAAGCAATGTTTAGCTATTTACTAAGCAACTGCTGTCACCACTGCCCTCAGGTATGCTTCCCTGCAACGCTACACATGGGAAGTAGGAGCACGATTACCAACACCTTATCGAAAACACATAGATGCCTTGACACTGCTAGTTGAAAACCTCCCAGATATCTGTGTCGTCACATCCAAGACTCTCTATCGTCGAGCAACCAACATGAACATTACACCTGCCGTGACGCTTCAAAATACACGTATACGATGGACACGAACCTGGAGAGCTGTCGGCGACCCACATATTGCAACAAATCTACGAGCGGCAGCCATTAGCCTCTACAATAACCTCCTTCCAACGCAGCTGTGACGTCATAGAACGCACCTCACGGACGATCCTACATGTCAGCTATGTGGAGCCATCGATACAGTAATACACCGTATCACTGCCTGCACCTACGCTACCCCGGTTTGGAGATGGTGCGTCACCCATATCAGACGCTTGATCAATGACGGCGATGTTAGTGAAGAACGACTTCTCCACTGCGACTTCTACACCTTCCCATCGGTACGTCGCCGTGCGACCCATTGGATTATCCTTCACGCCATCTACTTCCTCACAACTGCAGTGCGGCCGGTCCCACTTGACGCGTTCGTCAGCGTACTTCGTGAGGACAGGTGGAACATGGCACGACGTGGCACTTTGCGTCAGTGGTATGGAAGGTATTTGTTCTTTTTCTAATCGCTTATACTACAACTACAGATAAGTGAAGTGCTGTGTTATTATTATTTTTTTCTTTAACCATTCATTCAGTGTGCCTATAAATGTGATAGGATGTACGCCTTGCGCTGTCCTTACCAAGTAATGATTTCAATAAAATAAAATTTCTATACAGTGACATACGTACAACAAGTGTGAGGTTGTCAAACGTAACATACATAATGTCACATTACACTTGATTTCGTCATCTACCTGTTGCTCGGCCATGTACTTATACTGGTCGTATTGTCATGTTTGTATATTGAACTGTTTATATTGGACTCATATTGGACTGCTGTATTGCACTGTTTTGAATTGTACACTTATTAGTTTGTACTTGAATGTACTAAATAGTAATAAATTAAATAAAAAAGCTGGTTAGGTCATGAATAGAAAGAAGCAAGCTAAGGGTTAATGGATCAAATCCCGGCCTATCCATACTATTTTTTTAATTTCCGAAAATTTTTATGTTTACAAAAAAATTTTTTAGTTCTTAAAATAATGGCATTTAATATGTCCAACGAAATATTTTTATCACCAGCTAAATCTTTTGTACTGTTAACAAAATACAGCCATTTATCTCAAGCAAATCGAGGGAACAAAATAATTTGGTACGAGCAAACAAATATCTAATTGCCCCTATAAAAACATATGACTTCGTTGATTCAAACAAATTTTGTTTGTACCAACAATTTTTTTTTCTCAGTTACTTCGATTCGTAGATATGTAGCATAAATGAGAATATGAACCAACTAGATATGTGTCTTACATCGTTGTGGCTGGCTGACATGGCAATCAATTAAACTGGCGTGTAATATCAGTATTATGCAACTCGAAACTGTAAGGAAACTGGAAGACACAGCATTTGACGAAATAGTAATAACTCTGAATTTATTTTTTACGCTCGTTATTTGTAATTTTAAGTGCAAGGATTATCGTACTTCCTAAATCTTAAGAGCTTGTTCCTTAGTTTTGCAGTGATTTCGAAAATATTACTTTATTGCTACCTAATACTCATATCAAAATTTTGCTCCACACTTTTGACATTAGTTAATCATAATTTGCAGTTGAAATTTTTGTAGCAATCTACTAAACGTTTTATTTTATTTATTTTATTTTATTTTTTTTAGATTTCATCACCCAAAATATCACGTTTTTGTTGTGAAAATAAGCCAAAATTAAGCAAAAAAATTTTTGCTAACGAATAGTACTTATTTTTTTAAAACGCATCCACGGTATTGTGCATCGAAGCTTTTGGTTGCAAAATATTTGAGTTACTAGCCTGAAAAAAAATCGAAGGAACAAGTCCTTAAATCACCCGTTTGAAATATTTTAACTCTTAAAAATAAAATACGCCTTGGAAGGCAAGATTAAATCAAACTTCATCTCTGCTTCCTGTTACTTTACTAAAAAATTTAAAATTATATATTATAGCTGTAAAAATGATGAATGTGTAATGATCTTCACTTAAGAGATTATCAGCGACAAAACGGTTGATCTGGAGATTATTGGAGCCACAAATAATCTCAACTGTTTTCATAACCGATGTGACTAATGCAAGGCAGGCGGTATAATCCCTTGAAAATGTTTAAGTTAATTTCGCGGACCCATGTGATACATTATTGGGGCACATTATTGTAGGGTACTCTCTCAAGGATTGTCCAATATACGGGTCAAACAATATTAAACCTTTTACTTCACAGTTTCTCATGATAGTAGAGACTTATGGAAACATAATCAAATACCTGACTTGTATATAACGACTTTCTCTAACGCCGGACATTTTTTGTCGAACAAACCCTTTTAAAGATAAAATTAAAATCCAACACTAACCCTAGCGATCCCTTAATATTTTACTCGTTCGAACTTCATGAGAGAGTGGCAAGGCGGGAATTACTAACGCAAGGCGCCCTATAAAATTTTAAGCACAATTTAGATTAGCTCATCTCAGTCGCGAGTAGCTGGTGAATACCAACGCACGAATGCGGGTTTATGATGGGCGGGAAGATTTTTTCTTCTTCCGTCGTGGAGTGGCTGTATCATGACCTAGAAAAGGCGCCGCTTTCCAATCTGCGGATGAGCATCAGGGTAGGGGCGCACGCAGCCTGCATGCTGACGAGGGCCGGCTTGTGTCGTGTGCAGCGACTACCAATGTCGGCGTGCAGGAGTGGACACGATGAATACACGAGCAAGACACGTCCATCCCCATGGCTCTGTCGTCCTGGATTGTTAGGTGATGCCGCCAGATGTGGGCGGACCTTCCCCTTCGTCGTGGTGCGGTTTATTCCCTTCTGCTGCTACAGCTGTGAGGCGCTGAAACTACCATGTTTACCTTAAGCCCGGTGCACACGTTGCTCTTAAGGGCACCGTCTACTTCACGCTCCAAATGCGTTGCAGCGTGTTCGTAAACAGGTTTTTTTTCTATCAAAATATTCCACCTGTGCCCATTGTGCCAACGTACGAAAAGGAAACAAACTTCCGACAAGGTCGTAACCTCATTGTTAAGACACCATGCTCCTTAAAAACATTGTTTCTAAGACCTCCAACATAGCTAAATACTGCCTTTTTAGAAGCCGTATTTCAAAATGTACTAACCAGTAGCGTGTGAAACTCAGATTGCGACCTGCCATGTACTTAGTTGCAGACTTTCTACTAATAAAATTATATGAGCAACGCTTGAAGTCCCATAGTAAAAACGGTTCGGCGGGAAGCTTGCACGCTAGTTCAGCGCTAGGATCGTTGAGGCGACGCGGCATTTTATGTGCGCTTCAAGATCGCCCTTATGTCTCCGTCGTTTCTGAGCCTCTAACGAGCGGGTAGGCGGTGCCCTTAATTCTGTATTCTATTCCTTACTTATTTCTGTTCATAAACATCGATAGCGAATTTAAACAAGAATCATGTAGCAACACTTCTGTGGTGCGTACACACTTTCACTGTTTACTAACAACTTTCGGTACATAAAGAAGAAAAATATGTTTGTGATGTTGGTTGCTATAATCCATACAGAATAAATTGTAGAACTCCAGACAATTATTTCACAAGCAAGATATGAATGTGATTCCCAAATAAGTTAAACTATCGTGTATTATATTACGTTTTGATAATTGCGGTAGTTGTGCGTTTAGTAGAAGAAACAAGAATTTTATTTCTATTCAAATCATATTGGCAACATTGAGTGCGTACTTCGCATGAGTCGTTGCTGCAATGTGCACTGCGCATGCACGTGAACATAACACTACGATGAAAAATAGGACGGACTCTATCTGTGGAATTAGGTATGGAATTCTGTCTGGAACCAACGTTGTTGCGGTACACACTGTCGCAGTGCTACTTGTACTGAATTTGGTACAGAATTCTGTACTGAATTATGGAAAGTGTGTGCTGGGCTTTACATTAGATACTAAATTAACAACAGGCATTGTAATCGTTGGCGATGTCTGGTCGTGCTGCAAGGCAAGAGATGTCACGTCTAACTGTGTGCTGTGAGCACGTGGCGTAAAAGTGCCTTCCGGCCACACCAGTAGAATGTAATGCTAGCTCGAAAGTGTAAATACTCCTAGTCTTAACTGTTCCACAGACAATTCACTGTCGTATACATATAGTAATTTGTAAGCACCGCTTGCCTGAGAACACTTCACGCTTCGTTACTAACTGAAAAATACACAAGAGTTATGCTAATGCATACCTTGCTAACCTGAATATCATGTTCTTTCTCCCGCAGGCTAAAAGAAAAAGAATTTAGTTAGATGCAATGAAAATTTACTAAGAAGCTGTTTACCGCATATAATGTGAACTTTTAAATTCTACAGACAGTTGTTCGCAGCATGCCTCAAGTGATGAATTTAAACGCTAGGATGTGTAAATGTGTAAAATAAGCCCTCATAGAAAAAAAAGTACATATTTCGGTGTAGGTAGTTAAATTTAAACACCAAGAAAAAACTTAAAACTTCACGACCAGATTATTCTGAATAAATATATATGAGTAAACGAATGTTATACGATGCAGTATTGAAAATAAAGGGCGTCGGGTGCCTGGGGTGCTGCATCAACATGTGCTCGAAATTGGAGCATAGGGCACCCTGTAGCAGGCTAATTTTGTCCGAGTGTGGACCAAACATATTCAGTAAGAACGAAATTAGGTGAACGGGCAAGTCAAACAAGAAACCAGATTTAATGATGGTCAGTCTGGAACCATTGGACATAGCTCTTCATCGCCCTGTTAATACAATGCAAAAAAAAAAAAAAAAGGGAGCAGTATTAGTCTTCCGACGATTAAGTGACGTAATGTCTTCTTTTTCGGCGTTTAAGTGTTGGGGATGGCACCCCATACCATACCTCCTAGCGTGTTCCAAAGTCCCAGTATAAATTGATATGATCATTGTCAGTGGTGAAGCATAGTCTTGTCTCAACACTAGTCATGTTACGTAAGATATTACACTTTAAGGGCTTGGTTCACCTCTGTTTTCAACGTCTTTTTTTATTTTATATTTGTACCAGATATTTTTTTCATATTTTAGTTATAAATTGTGATTAAATCATCCTCTTAGGAAATTTTTATATCTCATAATTTTTGCGTAATGAGTCGTAAACGTCAAAATTTGCACTTTACGGTTTTATGCGTGCCACTAAAACCAACATACATACCAAACTGCAAAAATTCACAGTGTATTACAGTGTTGTAGGCTATGATTTGACATAAACAAAAACAAAAAATATAATATTTTTGTATCTATTAAAAATGCAGAATTTTAAAATGAAAATTTAAAATAATTAAAAAATTTTTTAAAAATACAAAAATTAATATATTTTTTTTTTTGTTTTTATGTAGGTATGTCAAATCATAGCCTACAACATTGTTATACACTGTGAATTTTTTTCGGTTTGGTATGTCAGTTGGTTTTAGTGGCGTGCACAAAATCGTAAAGTGTAAATTTTGACGTTTACGATTCATTACGCAAAAACTACGAGAGATACAAAAACTTCCTTAGAGAAAGATTTAATCACAATTTATGTCTAAAAATAAGAAAAAGAATGCCTAGTTCAAACATCAAAATAAATATAGACGTTGAAATCTGAGGTGAACGGCGTCCTTAAGCATATGGCACCAACATACTTGCAGGACACAACAGTCAAAATACAGGCAGTGGAATATCGCGGAAATATTTAAAGTCAGCAGTGTCTAATAAATGGTATTATCTTTATCGTACTTTTATTATAAGATGCCACTTGTGACACGCGTGAAGATTTTGTGACGAATCACATATCGATCGCACAGTTCAAAAAGGGAAACAACTCAAAATTCCCAGTTTTGAGTAAAATGCACGTAGAAAGATTTCCGTTTCGCCGAAAAATCTGTTAATTAACATATTTGGTTGTTGTTAATTTGAAGCAAAAGTACAGCAGCTACTATTTACGATGTTTAAAACGATAAAGTGCCATATAATTAAAACAAGTGAATTTACGTGTTGTTTTTCTTTTCAGCTGAGTAGAGTGCACTTCTGTCTATGTGTTAATGTGTCAAATTAAACAATACAATTTTTTTAAGGTGTTTCTCTTTTTAACTGGGCTATCGATATGTTCTGTATTAGAGCTGTGTAGTTTTAACACGTATATATCATCGCATGTATCTGAATTTTTATATTGCAATACACCAAACTGATTTTGAGATTTTTACCCCTGAAATAGCACATATTTTGTTGTCAAAATAAGCCTAAATTAAGAAAATTTATTTTTTTTTTGCTAGCAAACGGCACATTATTAAAAATAAACGCTCTGGAAAAATTGTGTATCGTATGACTGTACACAGTCTCAAATTTTTCAAAGCATTTGGTTAAAAATTATTCGAGTTATTTGCAATTGTTTTAAATAAATGAAAGATCAAGGCCTTATTGAAGGACATTGGAAAGTTGTTAATTGGGTTGTTACCATTTCGAATTTTTCTTCAATGTATGATACTTTCCTGGTTTGGTTAATCTATTTCGTAATGAAAATACGAAGGAATCAAGGGGTGCTCCAATTTAATGAGTTTCTGTGACGAATAACGTTTATTATGTCACATACGTCTTTAGTATATGGACCAGGCGTGATTTATGTCATAATTGAAAGACTACATAAAACTTGGTGCAAATATGTTGTGCAGTAGACTGTACTTCAATATAAACTTTACAGCAGAATAAGACTATGTAGAAGAAAACCAATAATTATAGCAATGGTTACACGTTATCTAACATCCTCATTAGTAAATTTAATCGGCGTTAGCATAAAATATTTACTAATATCATGCGAGAATAGAAAATAAGCGGTATTTGTAAAATAAGTATTTCATGCGTAGTATTTTACAAACCGTAAAAAATTAAATTCCGTAATTTTCTTTGGCAGCGGTTCTTTTCTGCAATATGTCTTTATTTAAGGTAAGAATATATTTTACAGCATTGCAGAAGATTTGTAATACGACAAACCTTTTTACAAATGCAAATTAAGAATTAAAACAGGCCTATGTGTAATCTTTTACGTACTTTTTGGTGCGGGCTGTGGAATGTTTATTACTTCAGGTCACAGGGTTTCCATATTTTGCCATTTCTCTCAAGCGAATACTGAATAATTCATTAAAATAAAGATTCGTTAGAGTGTACACGGCTTCAAGGGTTACGTAGAAGCAAACTTTGAGTACTGGAGGGCAAGACTGAAAATTTTAAACGGCGTGAATACATTTTCTAAGAACAAAATAGAAACTTTCCGAATGTATCTCCGGTTTGATTATTTCGCTGAAGTACTTGATACCTGGAACTCTGCATAAGGATGGGCGGTTTTCGAAAGCGTTAATATCATAATTGTTTATTGTTTTCATTTTATCGTCTGAAGGAGATTTACGAAATGTACCCTCTCAAGGTCATTAAAAGTAAACACACAACTGTTTCCATTTAACAGCGCTTCAAAAGTCGAAATCTGCTGAAAACTGGAGCATTTCCGTTTGTGTAATTAATTTAAACAAGTAAATCTTACTTCACGCTGTTATGCACAATGCATTTTTTAGCAGTTTTAAACGTATTTAACACATATTGAGTAAGCTTTGGAGTTTTTTAATTTCTTCAGATGGCCAAACAATTTTATCAACAATATACGGCTTCAGCTTATGAAGAACATAATTTGACTATATTTTCTTGGTCTAATAAATGTAACAATGGCTTATTACTGGCTATGTTTGTTCACCAGTTGATAATTATTTTTTTAAATTACTTTAACTGTTGTGCGTGATAATAGATATCATGAACTGAAGTTTACTTTCCCGAGTTAAATTCGTAAAATGCAATTACTGCCCCTGTTTTAAGGAATTTAGACATTTAAGACGCTGTGTTATGAAATCCATCAAGTTTGATTATTATATTTGACTACCGGTAGGCGGTGCATTTCTTAACCCATTTCAAATCACATTTTTAAAAAATCGTGAAACATGACGTAAACCCAAATAATTAAGTCTCATAAACGTAGTATGCTAACGAATATTAACAAATCATTTGATAGACCTAGACTACAACTAAAAGGAGAAGGCAGCCAATCAGCCCAGATAAATTTTTTTAGACAATTGTCTCGATTTAATTACATTTTGTGAGAACTAGCACTGTAGGCTATAATTTAAAGTTTATGTAATATGATCCTTGAATCGGGTGACACAGGTTTGTGTCGTGTTTTGATAGTCCGCAAGACCTGTGGCGTGAGCGTGTTTCTTAAAAGCAGAAAAATATGATTTTTATTACTGTAAAGTTGAAACATATTTTCAAAGATAGATTGCTCTACTCATTTGAATGTGGCTCTTAATTAATGGTACTGAAAACACATTACGAGTGTGTAACTGTTGTCACGGGGTTTCTTAGATTTTCGTAAAGATAATTGTAACAAATCATTCCTCATAAAAACTTTGTGAACGGCGCTGTGAGTTACACTGACGACAACTTAGAACAATTACTTCAGCGGAATGCGGGGAACTGTATTTATTAAAAATTAATCTTCGTCTCACGATCGTACATATTGCTGCTTCGGGCGTGTAATTTTGCTTACCGAGAAACTCCTATGATTTATTGGCGCTTGTATGATTTATTTTCAGAAATCAAAGGGTCTTCCGTATTTTATTCGAAAGAAGATACTGCACCTGACGTTAAAGTCTTTTTGAATTATTTAATTCCTGTTGTTCACAACAAGTTATTCCTTTTAATCACAGAGTTAAGTTAATCTCATTTTATGACACTTACTGTTAAAAACTTTAGTAAAGAAAATACAACTTTGTAAAAGGAAAATAGGTCGTATTAGTGAATTATCGATAGTATCGGATAAATGATTTTGGTAGTGTTTACACAATGCCACTGTCATCCACACGTTTACATTCAGTATTTTCATTGATAACTTCTGCAAGGTCTTGATTCTTGTTCTAAATCACTTCGTTAAAATGAAGATTCTAATTAGGTAATATCTGAAGTCTAGAGAGAAATAGCATGATTTAAATTTTCGTCTTAAAGCTGTACGTTTAAATTAAAATGACGGTTTTAAATGTGGATTATTTTCCCAACCTTGTTTCTTTGCGTTTTCAAAACGTTAGTTTAGGGAGAAATTGGGTATCGTTAGCGGTCTCACTTTTTACGATCTATGAAACACTCACGAATAACCTCGGAAAGTGAAAGTTACATTAAAAAGAAAGTTTATTTGAGTCAAACAGAATCACCACAACATATTTTGCATAGCGCAAATTAAAATTTTTTATTAGCTTCAACTAAATAACATTACTGTTATTTTCTTCCCGGTTCGTAATGATTGGTTGGAACATATTAATATTTTTTTGGCTGTATAAACATGATGTGTTCAGGATAGTTGAAAAGTCAGAGGTAATACCGAGTATCGAATCGGTGTTTGTGGTTTAAAATCACAAATTGGTATTTACAGCCGGACTGAACGTTAACATGTGAATTATCTAGTTTCGTTTTCTGTGTAAATTGATTTACCAGGATTATTTTTAACTGTGTAGAACATGAAGTTTTGGTTGAACCAACAAAATGTAGGCTAAATTTGTGTATTTACGAACAATTTATCACGTTTGCATCAATTAAGTATATTGGCATGAGTTAGTACTTTATAAAAACTACATATTTTACTGTGTCAGAAAAAAGTATGTGTAACGTTTCGTTTTTTTTTTTTTTTTCAGTTGACAAATTATTTTTAGCTAATTTTTATCTAGCACTATTTAAAGAAATGTTTGGAAACGTTATTTTAATTAAGTGAGCGAACGCTGTAGTGTTAAGCTTACTTCAGCACACTTTTGGAGCAGTATTATAATACGACCACGCCCGACCACATATTTACAGTCTTCTCTTAAGAATATCTTACGCTTATCCTACGAGATAGCGTTTTCGCCCGATATCTCATCTACTAATTAGGTTTTCTCTAGGCAAGTAGGCAGTCATCTTTGTGCAGTTGGCAATACACTTGGTCTGTGGCCTCGGATACCAGCAGCCAGCCAGACGATTACCCAGGGACGTAATTAAGACCGGTTTATTTCTATGCCACTGCATCCAGTTGTTCTTACTGTAACTTGTGAAGGACTTTGCAACATACTGAGGTTTTGCAAGAAACATTGTTTTTTTCATCTTCAAAATTTCTTACAGCTTCTCCATTATGACTGTCAGTATTTTTGGTACCTACCTTTATGATGGCTTCTTTATGGTGCTGCATTTTTCATATACAGGAGGGCCGAGGAGATGTAGTGATCATACCGCTCTCCTCATATCACGGCGATCCGGTTTCGATTCCCGGGTCCAAAATTTCACATGTGATAAATTACTTCCATTTATCCACCCTTCGCATTCCGTCACCTGTCCATTGTATGTCTTCATTTGATATCATCCCTCATTGTACGGTAAACGCATATGGGAGACCTCTTAAGAATTCTGCCAAATCTGCAGTGTAGTGCCCTATAACATTTATGTATTGTTTCAATTCCACGACTGTTTCTGGTACAATCATTATTTCAGATTCACTTGAGTGGAATACTCTATCCATTCTTAGGTTGCAGCTAATTCGTTCAAGTTAATGACAATAGTTTTTTTTACAGCATAAATTTCATTTGAAATATTGAAAAATACAAGGTTACTGTGTTACGACACAATCCCAATATGTGGAATCAAGATATAATTAAATTACTTTAATTAATTTCGTTAGCAATTTTTATTTTTGCTGCAACCTTAGAGTGGCCAGAGTAGATAACATAATAATGTGAATTCCGCAACTTGAAGGACTAATTTCCTTTTTTTTTTCCCTTTATTTATACTTTTTAGTACTTAGTCTAGATCGGTGACAATAGAAAATGTTGAGATATTCTTGAAGCGTATCTGCTGATTATTAATAATAATACACATTTTGCTGTCAGGGTTGTTTACGTCATTCTAGTGTTTTATGGGAGAGTGTTAGACAATTTTATTGTATTTTCTGTTTTTTGAGCCATAGCATTTATTTAAATTGTATTATCGAAAATTTCTCTTCGACAAAGCATATGATATATTCTTGGTAAACTGCTTAACATAAATAATACTGGAATATTTCATTAATTCGTCATGCAGAAATATTGCAAGAGAATTATAGATTAACTTTAAAGTATTCTCTTGCAATGATTATGCATAAAATTAATTAAATATTCTATTGTTACTTATGTCAAGCAGTTTACCAAGAATATATCCTATGCTTTCTAGAAGAGAAAGTTTTGATAAAACAATTTGAATAAATGTCGTGGCTCTAAAACTGGAAATACAATATAATTATCTAACACTACCTCTTAACGAAATACGACCCACGCTAATGCTAACATGAACAAATTCAATTTCGTGGTCACTTGTAGATCTCGGTCAGCAGCTATGATGCAACATACGACAAATACGAAATCCGTCGATGAAAAGTGAGACGAGAATACAAGGTTTACTAAACGAGTCTCATCACAACCTCCGAATGTGGCTGTTAGAGCAATTCCGCTTAGTGAACACGTCTATTTGTAACATACACAACGCACGAGCTATTTCTGTAACGAAAAGGAATTGATACATCAATTTTCAGAGTACTCGTTTATGAGTAGCTTATGTTTGGTATAAACAAATGGGGCTATCATGCCAGTATTCAATTAAGTAATTGTAATACGCAGAAGGATTAAAGTCCTGTGACTGCACTTTCATCTCTGTCTACAAAACCTAATCCCGCATTTGCGAACTAAGTGAAAATTAATCTTCAATGCATTGTTCCTGTTATTAGCTTACGCATCAAAATCACAAAGAACACGTAAGATGTAGAAACTTGATGAATGGTTTAAGTAATATATTTGTTTCTATTTCTTGCTCGGAAGCTCAAAGCAACCCTTGCAAGATACGATGTGCCTTTTACTTTAATTTAAAAAAAGCGACATTGTTAAAGTGGTATTCCAACCAAGACTGATATAGACGAAGCCAGTGCTTGATACGTTAGCTATTTACTAATGGCGTTTATTTACTAGCAGCAGAACAAATTTTTCTTGATAAAAAAAATGCATAAAATTTTACTAAACGTCAGTGATATTGGAGTGAGTGAGAGATTTTAGTCAGCGCTAAACATCGAGCTCTTCGGCGATTGTGAGGGGTGACATGAGGTGAGTATGGAGCGGCGCCGGAATGAAAGGGCGGGGGAAACGGGAGAAAACCCGCTGACCAACGGCATCGTCCGGCATGATTGCCACATGCGGAAATCCGGGGGCCAACTCCGCCGGGAATCGAACCCGAATCGCCTTGGTGGGAGGCGAGAGGTCTGACCTCGGCGATCTTGGAGTTAGTGGTTTAAGTTGTACCAGTCGGTTGCTGTTTCACATAATCAGAGATATTACAGCGAAGACCAAACCTAAAACAGAAGTAATCTGAGGAAAATATATTTTTAATATCCGATTTCATATGATCATGAACGGAATTTACAATTAAGCGAACTAAATATTTAGTTATAGGTTTTTTAATGACTGAAATAAGTTTAATGGAAGAGAGCGATATTAATTTTACTGCTCTCATATTCGCATAGGTACAGAGAATTTTTATCGTAATTTCGGGGTATGTACTTGTATTTACAGTTAAAAAAATATCATTTGCGAAACATTATAAAGAACTCATAGAAATTAGTGGAATTAGTTAAACAACAAAGCGCCAACTACGTGTGCGTGAATGGTTCCCTACACGCACAAACATTCAGCGCTATACCGACACAGCACGTTATTTACTAGCGGCAGGGGGGGGGGGCCGATGCTGATGACGTTCATTTCAGTTGAAAATACTAACAGTGAAGCGAGCCTCTTTTCCCCCCAGACAACGCTAACTAGCTTAGCCTCGTATTGTGGCTGATCGAACATGTCTGCAGTTGTGTGCACACCGTCAGTTCTGTTCTATCGACAGCTTTTAGGTCGCCTTTGAAGCCAATTTGCCGCTATCCGCCCGTCAATACATCCATTTACTTTTACTTCGCTTCCAAAGCCACCAGTGATTGCTGAAGGCACTATATTCAGTTTATTTTAGCGTTGAGAAACGAGACAGAAAATGTTACATTCTGCTTGTTCGTTGAGTAAGAAAAATGAACACATCAAAACAATAAAATGTGCAATTGCATTTTAATGAGAATAATTGTATTAAAGGTTCCTAAAACTGTGTAGAGAACTGAAATGTGCCAAGATCCATTTTTGTGTATTTTGTGTTCTACTGCTTAACCATCTGGCATAAGTAATATATATTTATTGATTTAATTTATTTATACTGTGACGTGCACAGTGACTGTCATTACAATGCATCAGCAGCAATAGCCATTCGTTAGGATAAATTCTGGATATCAAAATAAACCGGTCGTGCGACCGTTCATTCTCCTCGGTGTCATGTCACGAAGCCGATGGGACTGCACCGAGGAAGCACTAAACAATGTTACTGTTTATATGTTGAGAAAACTAAAATGTGTTTAGTTCGTCTCAGTGGATAGAGCAGGTACAGCTTCTCGCTGGCAGCCAGGCTTCTCACCCCCACCCCACTAGTACCCCCTTAGCTGTTGGCGGAGAGGGGAGGAGTGCCGCTTAGAAATTAAGATATAAGTGTTAAATTACAATAATAAGTAGTATGTAAGGAACTTTAGGATTAAGGAGACTCAGGGATAATTATTGTCAGATGTGATGAAGGAAAATTAATGTGAAAATGAAATAAATGCGGAAATGACAAGAATTTACTGTCCCCGAGGGGCGAAGCTATTTTGAAAAGCTGGCTGCTGATTGGCCCAACGAAACCAAAGCCTGCAGGACAAGTGACGGGTGTCTTGGCGCTAAAAAGGGGCAACGCGAGGGGAGTTTTGAACGGTGAGATAGACGTGTGAGGGCGGCGACTGACCACGGAACGGGATGTTACCGCCGAGCGTCGATTTGGGCGTCACAACGTATTAAGGTTGTAGTAGTGTCACGAACGGCGAGATACCTGGGGTATTACCGTTACGAAGCAGAGTAAAATTATAAAGTAAATTTAGGGTCGCATAAAGTACCCGTAAACTGACCCAAAAAATTGTGGTCTTTGAGAGTCGCAATCAGTTTTGAAATAGCAACACATTGAAATAGCGACATCTACCAGCCCGTCAAGTGGGCGGAACTAACAGTCTGGGTGCATAGGGGTGTTTCAGTCACGTTCCTCCAAGGCGATTCCGGTTCGATGTCCGGTCCGGGTCACTCCCAGGATCTCACGTGTGGGACTCTTATGTGAGTATACCAAAGGTAGACAGGATATCAAGGGGAACTGCAGTTTCTTCTTGTTCTTTCATTCCAAGCCAGCTCCGTATCACCTCAGTCATCATCTTTCTTTAATTAGTTATCGAGCTACGTAGACACCTGCGTAGGCCTACTGCTGCCGTCAAACTGGCAACGTTGTCGTTCTGTGTCTCTAACTGCTATTTCATACAATCAAAGAATTTTGTAGGAAGTCATCCCTGCGAAGTTATTTTGTAATAACCACGAAATAATTTTTTGGTTGTCACAATATTCTAGTGGTGTCAAGAAAATATTTTTGTTGTGACCACAAAATACATTTTGCCGGGTAAATAGCCCAAAAAAAATTTGTAGCTGGCACAAAACATTTTTTCCGTGTACATAAACAGTAAAAATACAGTAGTTTTTCAAGATAAAACTCGTAAACATTTGTCATTCTAGGCGCTACAACAAGGATGTCGCAGGTCATTAAAATTGTCAGAATATTTCAAATACCCCTGGGGACTAGTGGAATATATTTTTAAGAAATATATTTTTATGATTAGAGGGCTTGATGTTAAACAAAATTACTATCAACAGCCTGTTACTTTTTACAAAATACTACGTAATTTTACAAATTTTCTTCGAAATATGTTGCTAAAAATGTGTGACACTTAACAATTTAGTAAAATGTACAAGAATTGTTTTACAAGTGTACAATTATTATTTATAAATATACAAAATTATTTGTAAATATACAGACACATTTGCACGTTCAAAAACATTTACTGTAAAATTTTGAATAATTTTATAAGCTTAAAAAATATTTTTTTAGTTTGCAAAGAATTTTTTTTATACAAGTACAACATTTTCTATAGTGTGTATGTGCCAAGAGAGCTGTTTGAGTGATTAGGAGACAATTCGCGAATTGCGTCGGTTTTGATCAGCGTACAACGCGACCCTCAATGATCACAACTTGTGTGTCAATTCACGGGTACTTCCCAGCCTCTGCGACCCTAAGCGTACTGTATCATTTTACTCGTCTTCGTATCCCCTACAACGTGACGAACAGCTTTAAAATTTATTCAGAGTCAACCAGTATTCTTTCAGGAATCGTCCGTATTTTACGTTTGTTAACAACAGCCAATGCTTTCTTTTCGCTTTTTGTTTCACTGTTGGCGTTTCTCCGAAACACGGCAACATTTTTATCGCAATGGCGTATGTTCACAAAATGGCACAATTGCAGGAATAGTTCAACTATTGTAATAAGAGCAAGCTGAGCTTGGCTAGAGCCACACGTACATGAGAAAACCAAACATGAAAAATCCATTAAGAAATTATGTCAAATCACAAAATAAATATATAAATGAATATCAATGTAAATAAATATCTATCTCGTAGTAGGCCCGATGATCGAAGATGGGTGCCAGAGAACAAATTTAGTTAATTTTCACAACTACCGCAGTGCATGCTTGGTGATATGATGAGAGCGGTTTTGGTCTTTAGCTACATGTACGGATTTTGTCCCAGCAACTGGTTGATGCATGTTTGTTGCCGGCGGTTCTTTGCAAATAGGCTAGTTCTCTGAAGGCAACTTGTCAGCAAAAATTATTATATAATGTGTACAAAATAATTATTAATGTGTAACATTACTCCGATGATAGCTTATTCTATTACCAATTTAATCCCAAATAATAAACTGTCCATGCCGGTGTAAAAAATTTGCGATTACCTGTAGTTACTAACAATAACAAACTCCCCTGCAGGGAAAAATATCACAGCAAAATTTAAAATACCATGAGGAATTTAATGAAGTGTATATTGTCGCATGTTAAAATATTTTTATCGTATAATTTATTTGTAAAAACGAAACATTTACTATCTTCCCATGTTTCTATAATTAAAGAATACTTTGACGAGTAGGCTTAGTGTTAAATAATTTATTAATCAACTGTAATATTTATTCGCTATGAAATAACAGAGCGAGTTGAAGTAGTGGTAAAATACTCGCCTCATATTTGGTTGGACCCGAGATAAATTTCCGACTTAAATCATCCTGGGTTTTCCCGGTGATATCTAGGTAGGATCACGTGGAAGTGAAACGTACCAACGCTTCCACCAGACATGATGATTTGAAAAGAAGACGAGTTTAATGAAAGATGCTGTGCTTTCAGATATATTGAAAACAATTTTTATAAAGATTTAATTATAAAATACATTCTATCAGGTTAAAATTTGCCAAACAAATTCTACATTCCTGTAGTATGAAAATGCAGTTTTGTAAGTTTACCATGCAATAATTCGTAAAATAAAATTATATCAGTTGTCTATTTAAGAACCTTAATTTCACTAATGAGTTCTTAACTGAAAACGTAAATATTTGGCACCATCCACACCTCTCTATGACTTTTCATTTCGGAGTATTATAATTTCTTATAAAAATTAAACAACGCGGCCGTCTTTCAAAGTTTAAGGATTTTTTTTTTATTTTTCTGGAGAAATACAGAAGGGCCTATAGAACTTGTTCCAGAAGGAATCAGCTTTCTAATAATTAGTTCCGCCTCCTAGCCTATTTTGCCTCTACTATTTCTTAATATCCATCGTGCACAATGACAGAAAACAGTAAAATTTAAACTTCTACGTGACGTTGTATATAAATAGTTTCTCTGTGTAATTATTTCATCATAAGTAATGCACAATAATTGAATCATATTCAGTGCATTTAATTTGCGTTTTTTGCAGGCTAACACGTCTACGCCTGGGCCATTTTTATTAAAAAATTAAGAATGTTGTTTCATGCGAGTTTCGTAAAATATGGATTGAAACCAAGCAATCTTAGAACTATTCCATTTCTCTCGCATCTATTTGCTCAACACAAGGATATAGTTTCAAGGCACTAGGAGCTCCAAAAATCACTAATCTCTCAAATACGTCACATACACATTGACGAAACGCCGCTGTATTAAAGCGCTACTGCCACACAACACTACACGTTTTAAACATAGCAAACGTTGTTCACAGGATTTTGTGACCATTAACTGGTAGAGCTTGGCTTCTGGGATTCAGCAGCGGTCCTTATTTCGTCTCCCGACGTTTCGGAACTTATTACTGTTGCTATCTTTTGCTAACCTGAAGATGGCAAATGTAATATGTTCCGAAACGTCAGGTGCAGAAACAACGACGCATTTTGGTCTGAGAAGCAAAAATTTACATGAAAATAATTGCGTACAAATTGTACCAGTTTCAATGTTTCGAAAAATGTACAGAGAAACGTTTTAGAACTTCCTATATCTAAATAAGGTGAGGAGTAATGGGAAAAGGGACCGTAAGTAATTATAAGATAAGGTCCCTTTTCACATGACTCTCACAAATAAAGACCTGCTGGACACGATCAGCCACCCACTGAATCCCTCGTTCCCATGTAAATCAAGGCGAGTTGAAAAATCGGCTGAACACTACATGGCCTAAAGACCTCAGGGCATTATTCAAACTCTCCCCGACATACCACGCTGGGTTAAGTAACGTTTCAAGACAATATTGTTCAGCTGCTTACTGATTACTGTATTTTCCGGATACTGCATACCTGCCTGTATGTGAAGATAAAATCATGTATCAAGAATTGTATACATATGTATGGTTCTGTTATTCTGTTCATCGCCAGGTAGTGTATTTCTCGTCGTGTTAGTGTACACATTTTCCGTGTACCCTTTCATATTAAAACAAATAAGTAACTGTCCGTTAAAGTGTCCCTTGGATATGTAGTCAGCTAATTGATAGAGGTATGTGAAATTCGCTTTACTATTTTGGAACAGACTGGCTTCATAGGTCTGTACTACATCGAACACAATCTCTGTCCTAAGCCAACGGCATTTAATTTGCGTATTTGGTTGATTTAAACGCAATTGGTCACTCTGCCGAGGAAATTGAATATCTAAGAAACAGCCTCACTTGCTCTTCCAGCGGGATGGATCAACTCTACACTGGCACTTGGAAATTCGATTAAGATAGCATGAGGAACTCCAACAAAGATAGATTTGGAGAGGTGGTCCATCGTCTATGTCCCTGGCAATAGGTGTATGTTAAAAACAAGGTGTATGCCACCTATGTGACAACTATAAAACAGCATCGTGGATGGATAAACGATGTCCTTGCAACGGTCACTCCATGCATGATGCATGTAACCGGGCGAGAACTGGAAAACCGTATTGTGTTGTTCCGTGTAACTTATGAGGCACACGTTGTACTGGATTGATTGCTCAGACAAAAACTTCATGACATTGTGTGTTCGTTGTGGCAATATTTAAAATGCATCGGGTTTGTGCGGAGTTATATTCGGTTGAAATTAGCGAGTTTAGATTCTGATAATCAGACTTCCTACACTCAGGAAGAACATGTCTTTGGAACATAACCATAACGGAAACGAATAGACCAGGGTAGGATAATAAGTTGTTCAACCGGTTGTCCTAGAACGTGCGTTAATGACGGCACAGATATGTGGGAATGGTGAATGTACAGAAGCTGTTGAGATGTAATGGTATTTGTTTTTACACGGTTCGTACGAACAAACTGTGAGAATGTCACGTTGAAAAACCCGAAAACCAAACATACCCATCCGTGACCGCGGGATAATTGAAGAAAATCGAGTTTTTGGATTAACCTGCCATGGAATTGGCTCTCGTGTCGGAAGGAATACAGTTACACTAAAGAGGAATGGCGTCAGTGGGTCGAAGAAGCAGCGTGTGGAAAGCCAACGGCTGGTCCATCGAGAACGAATGGAACGTCTAGTGCGCATGGCGATTAAGTAGCATACATCTGATACGTAGCCATAAGGGCATTTCATGTATTGCCATTCAGAAACTGTTAAAATAGCACAAGTTTGCGTCTTAAAATCGAAATTTTCCCGGGAAAGGGCCCGCGGACCCTTTGCTTTATTGGAGGGGGAGGATCTTTATTACTTTATAACATACCCAGTTTCAGGACAACGTTCAATAAAACATTGTGGCTACTGTCCTGCGTAGAGCTACGTCAGATAACCTCGCTTAGGAGTTCAGGCACGTGGAACTTCAATCTGTGTCGTCGTCTGTAGCATCAGTGTATTTTGACCCTGCATTTTTACTGCGTATGATACTGAATGCTCACAACAGGCGTTAATTTTTGCGCACTGGGCATGGGACATTTGGCATTTAAAGACAAATATCGAGTCATCGTCTTCTCTGACGAATTCCGCTTATGATTGCAGAATCACGCTAGTCGCGTTTGACACATAGCAAAACAAAATTGTTTAGAGCGACGAAAAATTATTAAATGTGGCTTAACTTGTAGTAAAGAAATATTTCTTTACTAAGCAAAGAAAAGTTAACTATTGTACTGTACATATAGTCCTATTTGTTGTGACTAATCTTTCTTTGCTAACAATGTAAATTTTATTTGCAGGCAAGTTAGCATATACTTTTTTCACTATAAAGCTTGACTTTAAAAAAGAAAAACTAACTATTGTTACTTTAAATGTTGCTGAATAAATATCTTTTGTAACAAAATTTTGGAAATTTTGGATTATTTAAACCAAAATAATGTGTATGACTACTTTGCAACGTTTCGTATTTCAATAGAAATGTCTATGCTAGTACGGAATTTGTGCTGTGCCATTACTACGTGTTTTATCGAGTGGAGAGTCCATTAGTATAATTATAATACCAAACCGGTCTAACACTTGGAGTTATGTTACGGAATGCCATCCAATAAGTCTCCCTCGCGTCTAATTTGTGTTATTGTACGCTAACTAGCTACAATTGAATGATTCACGCGAACAATTTTGTTGTGTACTGCTTATCATTTAGTTTACATATGTATAGTGGTTTAAACTGTTGTTATAAGCAATTAAGACGTGTCCCACTCATGCAGAGGAACAGCTACAATGGTTACCAACCTCTTACTCATTTTGAACAAAAAATGTTGGTTACAACGTTGTTCTCGTGAGAAATTCAAATATGTAACTAAACTATTGGAGTTTGATTTTTATCCACTATTTTCAGGGCCCCAAACTGGGTCCTTTATCATGTTAGCAAGCGGGCTGTATGTGGCACACACCATCCAGCGGTTTCTGTCGCACTTGTTCCCTTGACTTGCTCATCACCAGATCTCTCACATATTGAAATGTCGGTGTTTGTGGTCAGGATTCTGGTCAGTCACAGGACACTAGCGGTCACAGCAAGTAATGTATAGGCATGCGTAAAAGCAGAATGTGCCAAGAACCCTCCCACAAGTGAAGTCTATTAAATATGGGGTAGAATAGCAGCGATTTTTTTCTCCTGTGTTGGGTGGCACACTACAGTGATTTTCGCATATTCTTGTATGTAATACCAAGTTGTGAGTTAAGTTGTTTATAAGTAGTGATAAGCCGATTATGTTAGCTGGCTCACAATATTTTTGGCGTGGAAATTTTAATTGTCAGCAATGTACGTGTATGCTTTGGATAGGGCGACAGATTTTTTTGTGAAAATAATTTAGCTCCAACTTGTTGCAGCTCATCTTCATGGGTAGTTATTAGATGTTTTGATCTCAGCGTCTCAGAGTTCTACCAGCACATCACAGACGTGTGGTATCGCAGTAACCTTGCTCTGATAGGTACAGTGGAATGACCGGCTCCTTTGTACAAAGACAAGCTGCATATAACAACGAAGCAGAACTGCAGATGTGTATGCATGACCGTGCAACAAGAGTGTATAGTATTATTTTCACCAGAAGTTATTGTCTCTAGCACTCTATTAAGTGCGGAAGGAAGCTGTGCGGCTGACAAATTATTTTGCACTTCTGTAGAGTTGGGATTCAAACAATAATAATTCGTGAATTGATAACTCTGTAGACGAATTTGCAAGTATGATTTTGTTTTGTTATAGACGGTCATTTTTTCCTTTGCAAATTTCTGTGCTTGCGCGTTATATTTTCTTATCTTCGAAAAAAAAAAGTTGCTCTAGGAACACTTTTTTCATTATATGTAAAAAACTGTTATCTATAGACGTCACTTTTAATCAAGTCCTATAGAATATCTCTAAAGAGGAAAAAAATAAGAACATGTCTAACAATGACATATTTACACAACAGGAGCTTATTTGTCTTACGGTAGGACACTATACCCTCTACCACCTGTAGTTCAGTCCTTTTGCTTCTATCACTTGCAAGGTTATCATATTGTTGCAGGTCTAATTTGTGTGATGCAGGACTAAAATACAACGCGTGTGAACGGGACCTGGAAGCGCGTGCCTCTAAGGCTTACTTTTGCTAGGAGACAGCTTGCCTGAACGCCTTTAAGAGCACAGCATTCAACTTGGCTCAACTGGTGTCTCTCTTCCCCTCGATAACTTCTCGTAAGACTGACAACTTTTCTGTCCTTGTTTGTGACGTCACCGAGTGAGCAATTTATAGCCTGTGTCTGCAAGAAGAGATGTTTTCCCATATAAAGGCGGCGTGCTCTCGACATCGTAAAACATACTTTAACACTGCAGAAAAGCTGCGACAGAAAACACACCAAACAAAACTATACCCAAAATAATAAGTTTTAAACCGGTACGTGACATATAGGGGAATCTGTATTGGTAATTACCATTCTTATCAGAGACAAAAACCTGATATAGAGCAATTAAATGAGCTAACAGAGCGGAAAGTAAATAAAGACGTACATAAATCGCTGTCGTCAACGTGAGGATATCACAGAATAAACTAGTTAGCAGCAAAAAATAAACATATTTTCCCAACACTTGCATGACATGAAACACAACGCTCACTGATGCTTTGTGCGGCACGCATCAAAGTTATGTTGTAAAGTAAATAACAATTATTTTTTTTTTATAATTTTATTACGTCTTATATTGAACAATCTGTAATAAACGTTTTCACACTTTGCCTGCGTGACTGCAACGTTGCTAGTGACTACGTTAATCAGTTAGTTAGGCGTGTGATATTTGTGCAGTGTGCGTATTACCAGAGTGTAGTTGTCTGTTGGTGACTTGGTCCGCACGTTCTTGCTCGAATCTCCAGATAAGCCGCTGTTAACCTCACTCTTTCTTGCTGGAAGACAACGTAGCCTGTAGCAGCAGTGTCTGTTCTTGCTGATCGTCGGAGATTATACTACAGACAAGAACATTGACAGGTATAAAACATAGTATTAAGGACGCCGTTTAGTATGGCACATCGGATAAGGTAGAGGTTTAACCTTATTAATTATTCCATAGCATATAGTAAAATACTATAGCAGAACTACAGAGTGATATGCATAAGAGAAGCTTAGAATGGTGATAGTGTTACTCACTTTTATTAAGAGTTACTTTCTTCGTTCATATTAAACTATGATTTAAAAGAAGGTCCTGTTACATTATTATTAAAACAAATTTTTACTCAAATTTCGAAGTAAAATCCAAGTACTGAAAGCACAGTCGGTGTATTTTTTATGTAAAAGCAACTAATAGTTTTTTTTTGCCAGAATTACTTCATGTGACTTATACCACTATCATTCTAAGCCCCTCATATAAACTTACAATACGATATATACGAAATTATTTAAATGCGGGAATCGCATAGGATTCTTTGGCAGGAATTGCGAAAGACTCAAAATTTGTCTGGTAATACTATGTAGTAAACTAAATAAACGCATACATATAAACAAATATGGCACGCTCTATAATAATTGCAGACATTTTCTTGGATTTTTCTCTGGATCTATATTTATTCATTTTTTTATTACAGCTTGAAGGACTAGGCTTTTATTTATTTTCTGCTTCTGAACCCTAGAGCTTGTTCCATTGTTCTCTTAACTTGCAGTTTAGGTTCTCTGAAGAAACTGAAATTTACAAATATTACAGTAAATTTTATACTGAAATACATTTTTTTTAGTATCAAAACAGCCAAATTATTTAGTAGAAAACACGTAATGTTTGGTGACCACAGTATTTTACTGGTGACAGCATATTGTTTTATGGTGAGTAAGGAAAATGTTTGGCTGCCTCAATATTAACAAAATATTTTGTAGCTGCCACAAAATGTATTTTATTTTATTTTCGTGTAGTATTTTCTGTGTGCATGACGCATACTCGTCTTTACACACAAATAACGTGTTAGTTGATACTTAATTATATTAGTAATACTATTGATTTTTGTACTAGCAACATTTTGGAAATTCATTACATCTAATTCCGTTAGCATCAATAAACACATGTGCTTTCATTCTGGTAATGTTGGCTTTCATTGAGTCAGGTTTCGCAATGGTAAAATTCTTGCATTTGGGACACTCGGATTCGATAATGCCGATTACGGTCATCTAATTTCTTCAAAAATGACATCCGGCAAACAGTAGGGTAGTTACTTACCACGGACCTTAGCGAAATATTTTTCCTGTTCTTGATTCATTGAGTTTCTGATTCTGTCTCTGAAAACCGCGCTGTCGTAATATGAAAAGCTCTACATACCTACATTTCCTCTAGTTTATGCAATTATATGTAGTAAGTTACTGCTATATACAAAGCATCGTAACAAAAAGTGGAATAAAAGTGTTCTCATTCGGAGATGCAGACCTCCCATTTTTATTACCGTCGCACATGTTCAGCTTAACATTGCTTTGAAAGAAACCTGCGTATCAGAAATTTTACAATTCTGATAAATTCATCTGAATAACAGAACAGTCAGTCTATTTTTAACCGAGGTTTCTGCTGGATTTCCCGCTCACACATGCCTTAAACATGAATTCTACCCGAGGACCTTTTGACTTTTAAGGGCGTTAGTTGCTTACCCTCGAGTCCTGACGAGAGCAAACATAGGACTTGAATTATATTCAGCGGGACTCGGTCGCCATTTACTACGTCTCTTGCCATAAATTAGTTTCTGCATCGACAAGCGGAAACTATTGCTACACGACTGAAAATGTTTGTGTGTGTGTGTGTGTATATATATATATATATATATATATATATATATATATATATATATATATAGTACACATATATATGTGTGTGTGTCAGTAGGTATATAATACGGGTAGAGATGACGGTTTATAGCAGGAATACTTGACTGTTTGCTGGGTTTCAACACACTTTCAGCTTAACAGAAGAGTACTGGCTTTCGCTGGTACGTGGAACTGTTACCCTAATTGACTGAACTAATAAGAATCTCGCTATTGTTATGTATATAATTCGTGTTATTGGTCTGCAGACAGCTACGTTGTGTCAGACGTGCATGATCCAATCATACATGTTGCAATTAACTACAGTGTTTTCAAAGTTTTGTTGGCACAAAACATTTTCTCTATGTACCATATTCTCTAAATATGGGTTTGTTTTTTCGAGTGTTTTTTTGGGCATGGAAATATTACTCGCTGTACTGAGATGAACAAAAATGTCACTGATGGTATATATGTTTATTCGATAGGTACACTGAAAAAAATACTCATTAGTCACTACAAAATGTTTGTTTCATTATGTACCTTACAACATTTTTTTGTGGTGACTACTAAAGTAGTTTGCTGTCCCCAATAAAGTTTTGCAGTGACTAATAAAAAAATGTAACTACTGCAAAAATATTTCGTGAGGTCCATACTGACAAAACATTCTGCAGTCACTACAAGACGGTTTTTTCTGTGTACTGAGTTCCTCTTGATTTAACACGTGTATCAGTGTTCTAACCCTCGCCAAGAATCCGAAGTAGGCAGGGCCTTCAAGTCATTAACGCTTAGTGGATTTTCATGGGTAAGTTCTCAGTTCTCTATGATTAGACGCAGATTACGTAATAATTTCTCGAATATTATTCACATCTGTAATGAACTTTCCCTAGAATCTTATTATTGTTATTTCGAGAATTCCAGACACCGAACGAATTGAAATTGAATAACGCAGCTATACAATACGTTCGTAGACCTGTAAATTTAGTAGCAGTTCACTTTTAATTTAGTTCTCTGTATCACATTTTGGCACAGGCGATATTACCACTAAGAGATTTCACGCGAGAAATGGCTTCCTGGCGCTTTTAATGGGAAAACGTTCTTGTCTTCAAAACTCCTAACGATGTTTGGCCTCACAGGCCAGTATTTTTTTTATTGCGAGGAATGAAATGGACCTCGTTAGTGGTAATTGCGTTTGCCCAGCCTCCGAGATAAATGGAAGTGAGTGCTGAGGAAACATTTCTCTTGGGCCCGTTCTTCTTTATTTCGTGGCAAGTAACTGTGAGTCCGTGCATAATAATTTAACTTAGCGGTTCACGCGTGAGTTTCTACATGCAAGAACAAATAATACACTACGTAAAATTCCTGAAATAAATAATAATAAAATCCAAGATGTGCCGAAAGAATTAAAACTGAAACTTTTTGTTATATTAAGTAATTTTTTATTATGTGTATCGAAAATTATACGCATTATATTAATCAACAAGTTGGTACTTTGTCATGCAATTCAGATAGATAGTTGCAAAATGCAGTAGTGGCGTTTGTAGTTGTATCCTAAGCTTGTCGCATAAACGAGTAAACTGCTTTCTTTTAAGATGTTTGCAAAATTACTGCCTGTCATACAAATTATTTTCCAGAATATTTATATGAAGCAACACTTTGCACTACTATTTAAGGGGCTCATAATCTCCTTTGCAATACCGTTACAATTGGAAATATATAATCGCCTGGCTACCGTTGAAGCGCTATTTTAATATATAGGCTCGGATTGTCAGTTGTGTTCAATTTATTAACATTTTGGTCACTGATATGCGTAGTTAATGAAATAAAGATTTTGCAAAAACGATTAAGACTTTTGTGATGCTTTGTGAAATGCTGATGTTTTTAAAGAACAATGCATAGTTTTTAAAAATACACGTTATTCCAAAACCATACATGTGTACATAAATAACAGTTAAAGACATGTTTTAATCCAGTGAAACTTCAGAAACCTAATCCTAACGTGCAATAGCCTATATTTAGTTTAAAAACTGTTTTCAATGCTATAAACAATTGAGTACTTTCAGTAAAGCTCCAATTATCTCTATCAAATCTCACTTTCGTCCTCGATATAAATACATTTTACTATTATCTGTCAGTAACCGTAATGGCGTGATTGGGAATACAAGTGGCGGTAATTTTGTAATGATATTACGTTGTAGGTATTATGTACGCAATGGAGTGCTCAATTGGGCACAGCGAGAGTAAACGTGCAGAACTGGAGGGCGTTCACAGCTATTGTATAATAGGCAGTAATATGCCGTACTATTCGTGCTATCACAGTACCTTCAAACAGAATGACAATGCTGAATAAACACATTGTAGTAGAAATTTCATTGCTTTAAGTGCTATAGCCTTTCGAATTAAGTTTTTTCAACATTATTATTTTTATTGGGTTTTACGTCTCGTCGCTGGCGATGTCATTAGGAAAGGACAGGCGCTATGGGAGCAATCAGTCATGGCATTAGTTAAGGAACTAAACCATCATTCGCCTGGGGCGATTTCGAGAAACAATGAAAAACCTAGATCAGGATTCCTGGATCAAGTAATCGGAACCGAATCCTCCCAGAATACGAGTCTAACGTGTTACCGCTGCACCTCTTCGTTCGGTGTTTGAAATATGATATGTGGCTGAAAACTCATGGTGATGTGCTTAATTCAAGTAGCATGATCTCGAAACTTGTAGTTACCGTAGGCAAACGATTATTACAAAATGCAGCGTGTGCGTTAAACGTCAGTACAAGTTTAAGAAATTAGATAAAGTTCAAGTTTAACATATCCAGACAAGCTTTCGGTTGAATGTTGCTGAACAGACTAATTTAGAGGTAACGAAATAAAAATTATAGAATGACAAAAAATGTATGATGCATAGGAGAAACTGAAGAAACTAAGTTGCTACCATAAAAATAAATCGTAGGCATATCATAATAAATGTAAAGAATTTAGTTGCTAAGAGTTTGTGATTGTCAGTCTATTAAATAAAAAGTAAAAAATATAAAATTTCTACTGAAAATTTTGATGTGATAATATAATCCAGAATATTTTTGTAGTGGTTACCATCTAGTGAAAATTTTGTTCCAAATACAAAATAATAAACTGAAGCTAGTATTTGACGCCATGCTAATCAGCTTTAGATACGTGTTTATCATTACGAAATACCAACGTTTAAAGAGCTCCTATTGTAAAACTATGTAAGGCAAAACATTTTATGACACATCCACTGATTGTCAGATCTGTACTCCTCCTGCAACCAACACACAGGTACTTAGCAGTGTGAGTCGGGAAAATCTGTACACTTTTATATAAGTTATTTTAAAATCAGACCACCGAACACACGACACTCCGTTTACTGACAGCAAGAAGTAGTCTCGACTCTAGTCCAGTTTGAGTGAAATTTTTTTACGATTACAACATTGCGCTCGTAAATAAATGTTGACTGAGTGTGTTATCCCATTGCCCATTAAACGTTACTTAGAGCAGCTCCTGTACCGATGGCGAATGGTAAACAAGGCTCATGGCTCTTACAGTATTAGTTTTAGGACAAATGTGTTCAAAGAGTTGTTTACGGAATGACTGAATACCATTTGAGTGCCTTGCACTTACAGGTGAAGAGGCGAGTGGTCAGCGAGCGTCGAAATAAAACTAGTAACGATGGGACGACAGCAAAAATCACAATAGTTACCAGACACGAACAGAAAAACAACAAGCGACACAGTGCTGAGACGAAACAAAAGACAGTAGTTTTCCGGACAGCAGAACGACGTTTCGAGGACTCGAATCTGTTCCGGTCATCGATGACGGGAACAGATTCCAGTTCCCGAAACGTCGTTCTGCTGTATAGAAAACTACTGTGTTTAGTTTCGTCTCATCGTTGTGTCGCTTGTTGTTTTTCTGTTCGTGTATGATAACTATCGTGATTTTTCAATCGTCTCAGTGTTGTGTCGTATGTTTTCCTGTCCGTGTCTCATATATATAACTGTTTTTCTTTCATCTCGTGTTGTAATTTTATTTTATTTTGTGGGTCATATACTTTATCTGTTTGACCCTTTGCCTGGGTTGTCTGCCGTGGTGTTGTCCGGGTTTTTCTGTTTGAATTATTTATTTTCTATTTGTCCTTGGTTTTATTTGACCAGATTCCATGTATGGAATTTTATGTTGTGTATGCATCCTGTTGACTAAAGCATACTCTGCTTACTGATGTTTTTCTATTACCTTACTTTTCTTTGATAAACATCTATATCACAATGGAGTATGTCCAAGAAACTTAATCCAGTCATGCACTCCCATTGCACAGTTCTTTAAAAAAATTATCCTAGCAATTTATCCCTTCTCTTTAAAGAGGCGTTTAAGATTTCAAATTTACTTTCTCCAAATTTCTTTAAGGAAATATACACGTAATTTATTTGAATTCCTCGATTTAGGGCTGAATTTTAAAAAAATTAGATATGACAAGTTTATCGCAGGAAAACTGGGACGTTTGCTGTGATTCAACGTTTTTACATTCAGCTTATCAAGAGATGCCGTGCTTTGCTTGTATGTGGAGCTGTTACCCTATTTGATTGAGCGAATAAGAACCCCGGCTCTGTAATATCTCATGCCTGTTATTTTCCTGCAGACAGCTACGTTGTGTGAGACTCGAACTATGCATGTCGCAAGATACTGCAGAGTTTTAAAGGGTACGTTGGCGCGAAATACTTTCGCGATATACCACCATCGGCAGCTATTATTTCTTTATCAATAATTACAAGATGTAAACCATACATACGCAAATTTAAATATATGTATTTCTTGTTAAATGTTGTTCATATACTGTGATGAAGTTTCCAAGAGTATATACCACAAGAAAATAGGTATTTTAGGATTTCTTCGAGAAAAGGACACATCTTAAAGGCCTGTATTCAAACTCGCGAACACTTTTTGGACAGTTTCCCCGGCTGGTGTTGGCTGACGGGCAAGAGATGTCATAAGCAGTTGGCGGAAATCATCCTGCGGCGACTGAGTGTTATGACTGGCTGGAGGCATATTTGCGACGGCGAAGCGTCTGAGTTATGGTCTGCAAGGGGCCAGTTCTCTCTCTCCCCCTCCTTCCACCCCACACACACGTACGTCAGTCGCCCCTCATCTGCCCCGCAACGAGCGTTTAGGCGTGATGTATAGTTCTCGGCACGGGAGGCTGGGGAGCCCTGCAGCGCCGGCCAGTTCCTAGATTGTAGCGCGTGTTACGGTGTGATAAACTGCGCCCATCAATACCCGACAACCTCCCGTCAAGCGCGACACGACGCCACGGTATAAAAAAGTACCAGCCCGCTACCCCCAATTAAACACTCTCGCGCCGGCAAGGTAAATGCTGCCGCCGTCACATAATGCCCGATAAACGTTTTAGCTGTGGTTTCATTAAACCTTGTCAGATTACTTCTGCGCAGCTGAAATCCCTGGAACTGTGTGCGTTGTAGTACACGCTTCGAAGGGAAGCTAAACTCTGCGTCGGCGATGTCCGAAATTGATGATAAAGTATTACTTAAGTGGGTTGTAACGGTCGACTAGTTTAACAGGTTTGTAACTGTTTAAATTTAAGGAATCAATTATCAAAATTACCACCCCGAAATATATTATTCATATTTAAAGGAAATGTTTTGCTATCCTTCTTACAACGAAAATTATTCAATGTACCGTAAAATGTTACTTAAAATGCTAGTTTTTTTAAATATAATTTTTCAGTTGGTTTTCACTGATATAGATGACTAATACACTGTTTAAACTTTTCTGTTCTAAGTCATGTTAAATAAATGAATTAGCTTTAATATCCGTTCATATTTTACTAAAAAGTTGTAAAAAATAAATATATTACCTTTATTATATATATATTTAATTATGCAGCGGGTGTCATGGCGATGTGTGTTAACTTTTTCGTTGCGATAGCTTATGGAAAAGTAAGTCGAAAATGTCGTTACAAATATTCCGTATTGTAAATTATGGAGCTCCTGAAAATTTGCTATAAGATGAAATGATTCAAATGTAAAATAAAGTACAACTCGGTATTAAGCAAACACGCTGTGAGTAGTGTGAAAACAACGAAAGACAGAGTACAGTAAAGTGGGGTTACGTTGCTTAATTTCGGTGTTACTTTGTACCACATGTTTTTGTTATAAACAGCTGTTTGCAGAATCTTCTGTTGAAGCTTCACTGTTCTTAACTTTAATAAAAAGACAATTCTTTGGAATGAAGGTATCTTAGAATTTTTCGTACGGGATGAAATTATTCTGGTGATGCTAAGTTTCTCATGATGGTACAATGTAACCCCACTTTACGACAATTGTTGATTTTGTATAGAACCGATATCATGGACATACGCCATTGCTTGCGAATGTTGCCGTCTTGCAGAAAACATCCACAATAAAACGAAAAACAACAACAAAAACCAACAAAGAAATGTCGAGCGTTAGCTGTTGTCAACAAACAAATAACATACATACAGTCCTGGAGAGGGACTTTGTGGCTACGACTATGTCCCTCTCTAGGACTGTATGTATGTTATTTGTTTGTTGACAACAGCTAACGCTCGACTTTTCTTTGTTGGTTTTTGTTGTTGTTTTTCGTTTTATTGTGGATGTTTTCTGCAAGACGGCAACATTCGCAAGCAATGGCGTATGTCCATGATATCGGTTCTATACATAATACCAATCCATTGCAAGAATCGTTCAAAGATCACAATTGTTGATTTCATATAAATAAATAAAATTTTTCACATGACGAAGATTTTTCAGAAATTACGTTACAATACACAGTGCATATATTATTAAATGTCGGGAAATTAACGTTTTCAGTTTCATAAATTTAACAGTGCTTGTATTTAATTGCAATGTTACGAAAGTTTAGATTCCTAAAATGGTGATCAATTTAAATTTGATATTGAATTGTTAACATGGTAATGTAGAAAAACAACGTGGGTAAAATAGTTTTATTATGTTGTGCTAGCCTTACATTGTTTTAATAGTAATGTAAATGGTAAGAATAGCTATAAGTATTTTTTAAATGCTATGTTTTGAGAAAAAATGTAAAATATCATTTCTGCATGTGTATAAAAGAAGTTTCAATAAATATTAGTTTTTACTTTTTGTGACTACTAAACAAGAGGTTTTTAAATTCAAATTGAACAACCACATAGAAATATTTGTCATTATTGTAAATTAAAAGGTATTTTTTTTTTCATTGAGTCGGTTTAACACACACAGAGATCAGTCATGCGGCGAACGAGCAATAGCTGTTTACACGTGTACTCTATCTCCTGTGGTACAAACGATATTTCGGATTATAGTGTTATTATTTGATATCAGCTGTTTTTTTAGAGACACGATTTTGTCGCGAAAAGATATCTGCCCCACTTTGTTTCAGTGTTTCACGTGCACATCGAATGTTTTGCTCCATGGTTATTGGCAGCGTGTCTTTGTTCAGACACGTTTCTCAATTGACTGCACCAATCAGAATGCGATTATTCTTACTCCGTACGTCTGTAATTTGCAAAGGCAAGTGAGGATAAAAGCATCAAATCAGAGACGATGTAGCAGAGAAGCAGATGCGCACATTACTCATTGAAAACCAAATGTTGCAAAATCGTGGCTCCAGATATAATGCAGGTGACATACGATAGTAGTGAGTCCAGATTGACACGGTTGCCAACGAATAAGTGGCTAGAGGTAATTTTGCCAAAATGACAAATGGAAATATAGCGAGTGGAAAAATTATATCTCAGGAGAAAAATGAACTGAATTGTTGAACAAATATTTCTTATTGTCTGTTAGATTTAATTTTGGTTCGGTAAAACGTCGCTTTGTAATAGTGGATATCTCCCTTATAAGTTACGTACGATATTTTTCGTATGTAACTTTTTCTAACCCATTTTGCATAGAGCAATTGAGTACTTCCAATCTCAATGTACGCAGTATTGCCTATGCTCTCCTGGTACTCCATCGCTTCAGCCAAAGCTTCGCGTGCATTTTTCACGAAAACTGCAATAAGAGGACCATTTTACTACAAAGCTCGCATTACTCAATAAAACATCTCGTCAAATGTTCCACTATTCCGATGGCACAAACGTTTAGTCCACTTAGAGGGTGGCCACCCCTGTTATTTTAGTAATGGCTGAAGGTATAAACCAGCATTTGATGTGGGTTTGAAGACTATTGTAACACAAATCAATGTTCAGAGTATTGTCGTTTTACAAAATTCTGTTTCTGATATTTGAAATAAATATGGTTTTCAAAATCGATATTCTGCGGCTCATTTCTCCCAAAATATTATACTTAGTACAAAGTGTCCTACATATGTCCTACTTTATTTTCAGTAAGGAATCACCTCCCTGGGTTTATACCTGTAGTTCAGGACCATCCTGTATATGTATATACATTTTTTAAAACAAACTAATAATTATAAATTCGAAAAAAAAGGGAGGTAAGCCATAAAATTTTGGATGTTTACAGGCCTACTTCTGTACAAGAGATATTAATAGTTTTGAACTACCTAGCCTTGCATACGTCAACTGAAAAATATTCCAGAACAGCGCATTTGCGTGACCTGTCAAGCGCTTTATAAAACGAAATAAAACAAAATTATTACTTGTTTAATTAACTTCTTCGTAAAAGCAACAAATGGAAATTTCTAGATACTCTTGGCTTGGCGTTTCTTTGGTTAATTTTAGCCCTGGCCTCCTCCTGATTAGTTATTGATTGTTTCTGTAAAATGAAAATCACCTCAAGTTGGGAAGCATTGCGTGCATCCTACCAAATTCCGTTGATCAAAATACTGTAACAAGATCTGAATATGTTTCCGCCTGCGACTAATTAATATTCATTCAAACTGTCAAAGCATGTTAATTCTCATTGTTTGAATTTCGGAGCTGCCTGTTTGAAGCGTGATATTGTTTCACTTCGCGCTCATCAATTTGTTATCACAAACACTGCAGAGGAGAGAATTATTACTTTTTTTATACTTAAATACGATTGGGTGATCAGTTTTCATTCGCTTTAGAAACTCTTTGAACTTGATACGACAATTCTGCAGTGCATTCTCTAGTAACGTGCAAAAAATGTTTGCGTGCATAACGTAACATGATTTGGAAGAGACCTTACATCAGTAATATGTGGTCGTAGATGTCTTCGGAATTATGTTGTTGCAGTTTCGAATTCGAGTACAACAACATGATAATTCAGTATGGTAATGAATATACATAATGTTTCAGAAATACTTTTATAAATTTGGAGGGTGGGTTCCATTCACCAAAATCATGGAAAAAAAATCGATGTAAACATAGGTCCGGTATTCCTTGGTCTTTGAGTTATTAATGAAAGTTAAGTCCAATGTGTTGCATGGTAACCGAAAGTAATATTAGTATTGTTATATAACTGAACTATGTTATGAATAGAAGTGTGTTGATACCTTCGTTTGTGTTCTCTATGACCGATGTGAGAGTATTCGATAAGGCGAGACAGTGCAGGATTCGACGTATGAATTCATATGAGGAAGCAAGAGGATATAATTTCAAACCTTTACCGTGAGTATCTGAGTTTGACAGTTTCACCGTTGCTAATCTCAGAAACTCTAAACAAATGTTCATCCTATGTAATGTATAACATAAAGTATTAAATAGCTCGAGAAGATGTGCAAAAATTTAAAAAGCATGAATGTTAACTATACGTCGTTGATACTCTCTTCATTGGTAATAATTTTATATAATGTGTACATTCTAGTATTTATGATGAGGAAGTTCCATGTCATCAATTTTTATATTACATTTATGAATTACTTATGATTTGAAATTTTTTCGTCGCTGGAGATTCAGGCTGTAATATAAATATAATTTTATTTCTAAACACACTTGTACTGGCACGATTTTGTTATTGTTTCGCTTTATGTCTCGTCGGAAGCAAGGTCATTAGAGACAGTTCGCAACTTGGCACAGTGACAGGAACATAGAGAGATGAATTGGCGGATTGGCCATATCTTGTGTTAAAGACCATTCCACCATTAGCCTGGAGCGTCTTCGAGAAACCGTAGCAAAACGAAATCGGGATGGCCTGAGCGAACCTGGGACCTCCAGAATGAAAGTCCAACGTGTTATCTTTGCGCCACCTCGCTCTAAGCGCAAAATATTTTTTATTTAATCGCAGACTACCTGAATCGGACGGAGCAAATGGAGAAAGCATCGACAACTCTTAACTTCGTTTTCATTATGGAAAACTAATTAAAAATACTTGCAACCATACGCATACTTGAAGGTGGAGGTAAATGACATATCACAGAAATATTTGAAATTAAGCAACGATATCTGACGACATTCAGGATATTTGTGTAGTAGAAATATTATTTGGAACCTTAACTATATAAATAATACGAGGCTGATGGCATGTCGACGCACATACGCACTACCCGTAGCAACGTAGTAAGGTAGGACGTGTTTGCTTCGACGTTGCTGCATCGTGCACGTCGCTCAGGACGAAAAACACATAAACGCCAGGGGCTCAGAGCTGGCGCGCGGACAGTACGTTACTTTTGTTGCAGTTTCTTTTTATGTTTAACTTTGCTAATTTATACTCTCTATTTTGTTTACTTAGTGGTCCCACGACGCATTGAAGGGTCAACTATTTCTTTAAATTATTATTTTTTACTTTTAAAGGAATTCTTGTTAGTGATCATTAGTGAATTTCTCTGGAAATTCTCTGGGACTAATAAATAAATATTTTTCAATACTCTTATACTTTTAAAGGATTATTAAAAATTCCTTTCTGAGAATTTTGATATTTTGAAGTGGCAAGTAAATAAGCCGTTCTCGACGGACAGGGAAGCTACGCACACAGAAAACTCATGCGCTCGAGATGAAGAACGTAAATAACCTAATTAACCGTAACCTCTCCTGCTAGATTAAATTACTAAACTAAAAACATTAAATATATCACATTCATCAATTCACTTCTATATAGTGAATAATTGACTTATTTTACAGCATTAGCTTTTATAGCCACTTCTTATTAGCATCAGAATTAAGGTGCTCACCCAAAATCTGAGTGAGTGAGATATTTTGGTCAGCGCTCAACATCGAGGTCTTTAGCGCTGGTGAAGAGTGTCATGAAGTGAGTATGGAGCAGCGCCGGAATGAATGGGCGGGGGAACGGGAGATCCCCGAGAAAATCCACCGACCAGCGACATCGCCCGGCACAATTCCCACGTGCGAAAATCCGAGGATTGGCCCCGCCAAGGATCGAACCCGGACCACCTTGGCAGGAGGCGAATGGTCTGACCACTCGGCCACCGCGGCCCCGCTCTCAATATCTGATCTATTATGTATTTTTACAATGTTGTTAATTGTGTTCACATTACTTGTTAGTATATTTTATCTGATCATAAATTAAGCGTTCGTGGTTACTGCATAACGTTACAGGAGAGTTATAATTTATTTGTCAAGAAGATGTGCACGTAAAGAAAATGAATTGATTCACAGAAGTTGAATGACTCAATCTAACATTTTATGTAATGGACTACTTCAGAGTAAGTTCACCGAAAATTTTAATTGTTTTAATTTTTTTTTTATTTGTGTGCTATATGTTTTTGTACGCATACTTTGACTATTTTCACTGTTACTAAACTGTTTTAGCTTTGGTAGTTTTTGTATAATTACACGTTAAAGTCTTAATGTGCATAAAACGGTTTTGTGTGAAAAATGAAGACCAACTGGCTGACCAAAATAATAATAGTAATAAAAAACACTAATGTGCAAATAGTGTCACGGACTACGCCAAGACATATAAACCACAGCATTTAATTTTTTTTTTAATTTAAAAAAATTTGAATTAGCATACATATCGGCTGATTTTGTAAAATTTAAAAAAATACAAAAAATTACGAACTTATACATGATTTGCCGTAGTCCACGATGCAGTTAATGATGTGAACATTTTCAATTCTGTAGGCCTAAATTAGTTGGGTTTTCATCCTAGCAAAAGCCGTTTTATGCAAATTTGGACATCAATATGCCGTTATACAAAAATATGAAAGCTAAAAAAATTTTCATTACGGTAAAATAAAGTAAAAATGTAGGTCTACAAAGCAAACCGTATCTCGTACACTTATAAAAATTGCTAAAACTACTATTTTCATTGTATCGCTATCTTAAAGAAAAAAAAAGATGCCTAAGAAAATATTTTTACGTCTCTTTTAAAATTTTCTGGATTAAAAGAAAATTGGACAAAATTCAGCGAAATATTAGCAATACAAAAAAATTTAGTTTACTGTATTATAAAAAAAACATAGATGTTTTATTTGCCGAGCACAATCTCCGTGTTACATGATTGGTGTAAAATTATTTGTTGCAGTTACTGTTACTTTGTATGGTACATCATTATTTCGTGTTTAAACCTAGAAACTCTTTAACTCTTTATGGTTTTGTTTATCTATGCAAGTTTAACACTAGGTATTGGAACACAGCTTTCCCTGCCACACTTGAAAGTTTACTAATGAACAGTGTAATTGTTTGCGTTATTATCTGCCTTTTCCATGACAAGATCTCGTCTCGTACGCAGTCAACACTTCAAGTCACAAAAGGATGGATAAGATCGATCTTACATTTTAAAGCTGAGAAACTGAAACCGGTGATACACGGGTCACTGAAATACAACAAATGTGCTGCCCCTTGATTAATAAACTGCTACAGGCTAAGTATTTAGGCGAATAAAATTAAAACCGCTTACTTGGAACTGGACTTATTTGAATCCACTATAAACGTGGCCACGTAGGTTTAAATTATCTGAACTAGAATATTCAGTAAGCCCTACGTATAAGAATATATTATTATTTATTATTATTGTTACTGAAAGATCAATAACAAAGTTAGTTTTGGAAAGATTGGTATATTAAAGCCGCCTAATAAAATAAAGTACTTATTTATTGATATTGCTATATACAAACAAATATTGAGTGTGCATGTGCCATACAATTTTCTCTTTGTATCATCCGAGACGTGATAATGTAACCTACCTGCCAACGTCACTGTTCCGAATACCGGTTCCGATACTAAAGGAAATGTGTTTTAATGGAAAACGATTGCTGAGACATGAGTTTTCTCTAAATCCATATTCGTGATTGAGCTGGTTTAAGTGCTGCCCAGCGCGAAACCAGGCGAGTTCTTGTGTGAATGACTTACAGGGGTGACAGGCTCTTCTATGCAGATGCAATAACCGCAGAGTGGAACCCGATTGCGGACGAAGCAAGCTGACTCTGTAATCGATACGTTGTGGGTAATTCGTAGTGTCTCTCTCTCTCTCTCTCTCTCTCTCTCTGGCCGTGATGGGTTGCACTTTGCAGATGACTGCATTTGAGGAGTTCACGGAGAGTCAATCAGTCATGCCCGTGTTCAGTAAAACTTCAATTTTAGTAGTTTAGAAAGCGACAAGACTGAAGTTAACCAGCGTCCAAATAGTAAACGGGGGTGATTGTTTGCAGCCTGACTAAATCCATGGCAGGTAATAAGGCCAACTCAAAACACGTGTGGGCCTTATTACCGGTTAGCAAGACGTTTTTATTTTATTTCCTATGAATAAGAGGAATAATATAAAACGGACTTTCAAGACATGGTTGTGATGTTAATTAATGATATACTGACATCCTATTTCGCGTATATTTATTTAAAATGCATAAATTGAAAGGTATAGGTTCTTTAGATGAGAAAAGTTATAAAATTAATGTAACACTCACCTCCGTATATTTCTACGCACGCTCTACAGAAAACAATTGCGACTACGAGTTTGAAACTACTGTCGTTACATATCATTAGTAGCTTTGTGGTTATGCTGCTAGCGAAGAGGTTCGCTGTCGGGTAACATTTTAAACAGCAACTGGGCCTTATTATCTGGTGGGCCTTATTACCACCTACCACCTTATTACTGGATCTAAGTTTGAAAATCGTCAATGCTATGCCTCTAAGTCCAGCAGTCCGCTGCACATAATTATTTATTCATGAGTGATCGGGAATAATAAAGCGAACTATAAGTTTAAGTAACTTTGAATCCTCTGTAGCGTTGCTGATTTCGTCGTAAGATTTATGCAACTCTGCAGCTAAAACCAAAGTCTACAAGTTAAATTTTTTCTGGAAACTAATGTATTTCAGATGTGACAGAAGTTTTTCAACGATACTCCGTTTCCAAATTTTAAACGAATCTCAAATTTTCAAGCGTATAATTTTAACAAGAGGGGTTGGGTTGGCTCCTACAATCGAAAGGGCATTAACATAAATTCAATACACCGAAACTGTTGCTAATTACTAACCAATCAGTGTGATTCAATGCAACCAATACCTAAAATAGTTTAACTTTAACATTAGCACTGTTACTAAAACATTCCTTTCTTAATTATTCACCCACATAATTATTTTAACGAAGGAAACATTTAAATATGTTGGCATATCGAGATAAAATGTATTTTGCTTATTTCACATAATATTGTTATGGACATACGATACATTTTCACATGCGTTATAACCACAACACTTTGCAAGTAGTTTGCAAATAACATTACGTAAATCTTACAACAAATCTCAACTATATAAATTTCTACATTTAAAACTAGGAAGATATGAGAAACGTTTCATGTTCGCATGGAGTAAATTTTCAGAGCGTAATTGTGGAATGGTAAAAGCGTCATGGATGCAACGCAGAAAGGCTGATGCGAATAACAAAACCTGTCAGCTAATTAACTTCATCTGTGACGTCAGCGCGAAAATAGAAAAAAAAAAACTCTGATAGACTAACAAGTTACATTATTACATCACACCTTTCGCTTCGCGTAAGTCACGCTATTGTGATTCTAGCATACGAAATTTAACAGCAAATGGGCGTGAGTGTAAATTTCGCCTGTTAGATGGGGTGATAATCTAGAGAAAACAATGTGACCTTTAGCATGGACAGATGGCGTGAGTAAAGCGGATGATGGCTTGAGATGAAATACTGTACATTTCCCGATGGCGTTCTGTAACTTATCAAATTAACAACACTGCATGAGCTCTCGTTGCTGTGCCGAGTTTAATATGGTGTGGGCAATATCGGACATCAAAGAGCACCTCGGTGCTATTGTTCCCGGCTTGTCTGCAAGTTGAGAGAGTCCTGCGTATGATGCTCACATCTTGCAGTCCGATGTTCCTCTGACGCTCATGTTACGGAGAGGCTGTGGTTCATTAAGGGGAGAGACGAGGTGTAGGTATGTCACGATGACAACCCAGCGGTCAAATTGGTCACATCTGTCAAAGTGCATGCACTGCAAATATACTATTGTCACACGTCTTCCTCGACACCGGGTGCAGCTGAGCAGAAGTGCTCTTCCCATCAGCTCGTACACTCCCACTTGCTTTGGCGAGGACCATTACGTGCGACGCTTTACAAAATGTACTCAAACACTCAAACACGATACAGTTTTCTTTTACAACCTAGTAGTGGCAGGCAACTGTGTCTTTCTTTTTTTACTTTACTGCGAAGTTTATAAGTGACTATGACGTATCTCATAGACATTAGGGCCATTTACAAAATTAAATATGATAATTTTATCAATTACGATTAAATTGTAATTTGAGGACTTATTTATGTCATTAATACAAAATGCTATTGCAACCTCTTTTTGTTAGTTTTGCGTTACATCTAGTGACATTTCTGAGTCAAGAATGAAACGTTTCTTCAGTGATCCCCCATTTAACGGTATTATGCATCATTAGGCTATGCTCAAATTGCAAGGTATCAGTAAAATGTGCTAAACATCCTTTACATTTGAAAAGTCCCACAAAATGTATTTGTCATATAAATTCAATATCCATAACAATATATAGGGTTAAAATAATTTTCTGTTTCAAAGTTAGCCACTACTTGTTTCCCACACTAGGTTGCGAAAACATCCCAAACATTTAGACCGCTAACAAATTCTTTATTATTTTAATTTTTTTACTGGTGTCATCCATAGTTCTCCAGAAAATTGAGGTATAACACATTGTCATATATAAATAAAACACCCTTACCGCAAAGGCTTCACGTGTATATAAAATTATAACTTTTTAATGTTTCTTTCCTTTCCCTTATCACAATATGATTTCATTTTGCATGTCACAGTATTTCAGTAAACAGATCGCTGAACCATAAACCCTGCCTAACTGGACAGTAAAAGTGACAATAGTAAGAATCTAAGGATCTGTTTTCAGTGAGTGAAAAGGAAACATGAACGAATTTCAGCACACGTCAAAAAATGACTTTAACACTTGAACATAACTAAATTGTTTCTAAATCGTCATGCAATAGCACACACAAAGTACACAGTAATATTTAAAAAAATGTCCTTGACAGTCTTTCCTGATCTCAATCGCTTTGGTCCAGTGATGCATAGTTAAAAATACACTTCATTGCAATCATGACAAGCTGTACCTATACATTTCAGTTTCCCAACGTCCTATTTAAGGATATATACATACAATTGATACGAATTCAATTGCTATCTTGTGAATTCATTATTGTTTTGTTAGTCGCTGGAAATTCTTTTGTTAAACCATCTAAAAATTATATTCAAATGTATTAATTAGTTTCCGATAAAACACCGAACACCCACAAATGCTTGTTTGACAATACATGGGACCTAAATGACTTCTCTTAAATGAAGTGGATTGGGAAACGGCAGTAAGCAATAACTCACAGATAGGATATTCCAAACTCGCTAACTGCCAGGGTTGGCCGGGTTTCTGTGAGGGTTGTAGGGGTGGTGGTAGAGAATCCCACTGACGCTGTACCCATCTCTCTCCACCAAAATTCTCGCTACTACGTCCGTGTTAGCTAAGTAAATAAGTAAACGTTTACGGATGAAAAAATTTGGACAGACAAGTGTTGATATACTGAATTTGGCAAAATAAACGTTTACTTGATTAAACTTTATTTTTGCTAAGTAAAAATATAGAAGCTTCAAATTTGGTAATGTTGCTCTAAATAAAAAAAAGTAGGATAATATCTGACCCTTTCAACAAGTCAACAAAAACCAAACCTTTGGTTGGTAAAACTTTTACATATCCTGTACATGACCACACACAAACAGCACCGAACCTTCTTGTCTCGATTCGTTTGAAGTAATGAGTTTTCTAAAAAGTCGAAGTATTGTAGTGTGTAGACAAAATCTGCATAAAATACCTATGCTAGCACATGGTACATTTACATTCTCCATGTTTACACTAATGCTTCGAGGTTACGCTTTTGACTATAGTTTTTAAGAGATTGTCGTTTGAATGTTTGTCTCTAGTAAATCCAATTAAATGTAAGATACCAACATACTTGTCGTAAGGCCATAGTGTTGAAGATACATACAACGAATGGGGAGTAGTAAAACAATATGTCGAAACCGTTAGCTGTATATTGCGTGCTGCCTTAGACGTTAAATGTTATAATGCTATGTCAAAGCCAGATATAAGCTAGAACATGGTCGGCGAGTAATGTAGGATTCCGGTCATAATCTGACATTAGGAAGCAAGTCTAAAATAAGAATTATCTGTGCAAGCGAGTTATAATGTAGGTAGGGTCGTAATTAGCATGTTCAAATAGCCAACCGTCAATGTCGACGCACATTGTAGCTCGTGTAAGCAAATGCCGATCTGCTAATCTGAGTTGATGTTAATGTTCGTTTATGCAGTCGAGCCCGCCCAATTTTCTATCGTTTCCACTGGCCCTTTCCTTGGATTTTCTCCCGGACAACTAGAACAATTAGATTTTTAAATGTTTGTTGCAATGGAAGTTTACAATTAGAATGTATTGCTTTGTCGCCATACGCCATTGCTCATGTTTTTTTGACCGAATTTGTATTGATAAGACAAAGTGACAAAATACAAAAAACACACAAAAAGCACAGAAAACTAAGAAAAACAATCCCAGAGGAATTCCGTCAGTTTTTTGTAAGTATGCATATCTCAGCAAGAATTCTAAAGATAGAATTCAGTCAAGAATTTGACAACACCAAAACACAAAAGACAGTCACAAAAAAATTTACGAATGTGAGAAAAATATGTAAATATAGTCTACATAGAGGACAGTGTACAACAAATAAAAAACAAGAGATGACACGATACAAGTTGAAATCAACGAAGAAATGCCTCTGGGATTGTTTATTTTAGTTTTCTGTGCTTGTTTTGTGTTTCTTTGTATTTTGTTACTTTGTCTTTCAATACAGGTTCGGCCAACAAAACATGAGCAATAGCGTATGTCCACAAACCAATAAATTCTAACTAGAACAATATTTGGAATAGCCAGCGTGTGGATATCGTGGGTTTATTCTGTACAATATTCCACACTTTTATCGAGCATATCTAAATGTTTTGCTTGTGGGAATCGTTCCGAATGATGCTGTTGGTCAGCGGGATATTCTCGGTGATCTCCCTTTACCGAACCTTCATTCCAGCACTGCTCCACTTCCTCTTCGTACCATTATTGGCTCTCAAGACCTCAATATCCTCCAAAACCACTTCAGTTCCGATTTGGCGCTACTCGTCTCGAAAGAGAAAGTTTCTTCCAATCAGCAGCCATCCTTCACGAGACGGGCCCGCTCAACAGGCTCGCTCCTAATGTTCCCGCTGTGGCGCGGCTCGGGCGAACACACGCAGGAAACATCTCATCTCCCCCGGGGACCTGCATCCACTGTGCGCGTCTCAATCCATCAACGTCGTGCCAGTATCTTTTACCCGTGCTCTCTTACCGCGCCTCTCGCAAACAACCAGCCTGGCTCGCCGGCAGACAAATACACTCGCCCTCTGTTGGCGCGCTCCTTGACGTGTGAAACTAACCACCATGTCCCACCATCACACTCAACAATTGATCAGTCACTTTCGCTGCTTGTTTCTTCTGTTTCACTAAGTATGACTATTCGAATGTTTAAATGTTTCAGCATTCTGTTGTTTATATTACTCAATGTGAAGCTCTTCAAACTTAAGAATAACATCACGTTCTTCAGTATGCATTTTCTAATTGGCTACTTACGGTCGTTGTTTTTTTTTTTTTTTCCTTTTTTTCATTTAGGCAGTTTATAACTTCCCGCCCCTTCTAAGTGTAAACACTGTAGTGAAAATCATAAACACACAAAAATTTCACACAACTGTACATATTTTTTCTCATTTACTGTTTACGTGCGTTAACTTGATATAAAATCCGATATACTATCAGGTATAAGTGTGAGGAAAATGTGTAAAGGTGCAATATATGTTCTAAAATTAATTATTGCAACTGTGTGAATATAAATGCTTCATATTTTGCAATACAAAGTTAAGAATTGCGAAATATTACCATATTGAGCAGTATCTAACGCCAAATATTTGACACAATAAATAATTTAATTAAAATTTAATAATGGCTTTGTATGCCATTATATTTTTTTAAATTTTAGATACAATCAAAGGTACAGTGTCTTAATATTAACCACTGTTAAAAGCAAACCTATTGTCCTATTCCAAAGAAAATTTTTTCGCGAGGTAACTTTAGAAACAATTGATACTTACAAGTTTTCATATTTACATTGCACAATGTTTATGGTTAAAGTGTTCATAAATGTGATTAAAACTACCTAAAATAATCATGTCAGTTGGTTTCGTGAATGTATCCCATTTTATGCATCGTGAAGTCACAAAACCATGAAAAAACTTCAAACACGGAAGAAAAAAATTTAGCACTTGAACAGCTGTCGCCTGATAAAGAGTTTCATTTGCGTTGTAGAGAAACGAAGTAGTCCCGTGTAAAAAAAAAATGTTAGGTTATTTTAGTTTAGGTTAGGTTAAGTTTGATTAGGTTTGTTTAGATTAGTCAACTTGACAGGGGCGTCATTTCAGGTTTTTCTGAGGGGGGGGGGCAGGATTTTTTTTTTAGGCGACAGTGACCTTATGCATCTTTTTAAATAATTAAGCATGTATAAATTAGAAGCTTTAACAATAAAACTTAGGTTTTATGTGCTTAGGTTAGCATCATTTAAACAACAAAATACAAACATAATATATTTTATATACTTAAAATTCTAAATACAGGGAGGAAACATTTGCCCGCCTGCCCCCTTAAATAACGCCCCTGCAACCTGACCTAACATCAAATTAGACCTACCTAAACTAACCTAACATAATCTAAACTAAACTAACAAAAATTTTACGTAGGTCTTTTGGTGACATTAGGAGTCAGAATTTGCTTGTTACGCTGCCATGCAAATAGTGAACACCAATCAATCTACTTAAACGAAATAATTTACTGTGAATTTACATCCCATTAGCTATGCAATAAAACATTAAAAAACCGACAATGCTATATTTAGAATTTTTGATGCTGCTCTCGTTTTGGAACTAACAAATTAATACACTAAAAATACTAGAAATGATAGATCATGACCTTAAAAAAGCCCAACTTTCGGCATGAAGACTGCTAAACAGTTCAGTGACATGCACCTAGAGGCTAGAATGAGGCGTAATGTATACACCAGGTTCGTTCTAATCGCATCTGTATACGGTAAGTTTTTCCACCCTAGCAGCCGCTTTATGATCGGTTTCATATTTACGTCTCTAGTAGTAGGTCGCGGCCAATGCTGCGTCAATTCTGCCAAGAAGAATCATTATAATAATGCTTTGTGTTCCCTAGAGACAGTAGCTTACGCCGATTCCTTTGTCTGTCCTGTGTATAGCAGTGAATCAAGGAACCATTGCCTTCGGAGAACTCAAGTCGCTATTTAAGTTAACCTTCTTGGCAAGGTTGCCATATTGAATACCGCAGCCCTTCTACAAGTGATAACCGTGCTATTAGAACATACATACCGATTTTGTGTTATTTGGTGACAGGCTAAAATTAGCTGGCCTATAATCCCACAAAGAATCTTCGTTATGTTATTGGAAACGTACCTTCGTAAGTTTATGTAACCGATTTACGGAAAAGTGAGTGTAGCCGCTACAGGACTAACTATTACACGTGTCGATGGAAATTCGGGCAAATTAAATTAAACAAACACTTGAGGTATTTAACTGCACGATTAAAACACTGTACAGAATATTTATGTACAGTCGTGGACACAAAAATTGGGCCACTGAAATAATCAAAGTCCACTTCGGCAATCATCGGCTGTGTGCAAGCGGGAGCCTGGCATCTAGGCAACCTGCAGAACAACGAATAGCGGTGCGCTCTAACTGCGCTGGGCACAGGTTGTGTTGTAGGATTGGAGCTTCACCCGTTCACACCTTCCTCAAGCGACCAGGCACTGTATATTGGCTGAACCAGTGCGGCGCACAAATCATTTAGTAAATGCAAAAGTGACACATGTCCATTTGTATTACTTAAACATGAAGATAGAAAAGAATTTGTAAAACACAGTAACGAAGTTACGAAAGTGCACAAATTTTCCAATAACCAGACAAAAACCGATACC
>PNEQ01100674.1:0-15361 GCA_003012365.1 Medauroidea extradentata | reverse complement strand
ACTTAAGGGCCCCATTCCCTATGCCATCTGGCCCTACTGCCTTGTTGCTGCTTAGACCTCTTATAACCTTTCCTATTTCACCTAAACTTATCTTAAACTTACAATCTGGCTGGTCTCCCTCCTCTCCTCCTAACCATTCATCCTGTGTCTCGAACACTGACAGATATTGTGTCTGCAACATTTCTGCCTTCTCCTTATCAGTTTCTGCCCTCAAACCTCCTTTATCTACTAAGAGTGGAATTCTCTGCACCCCTCCTCTTATGCTCTTAATGTACTTATATAGTTTCTGACCCTCAGTTCCTTTTCCTTTATCCATTATATTAATTAAGTATTAATTTTTTTGGCCTGTCTGATCTTTTGCCCCAGCTCCCTTCCCATCTGCCTTACCATGTTTTTGTCACTCTCCCTCCCTTCCCTTTTCCACTCCGAGTGCTTCCGTCTACACTTTCTCTTTAACCTTTTAACATCTTGACCATAATAAATGGGGTCCCCATTTGCCTTTATGATTTTAGATGGGACAAAAATCTTTAACATCTCCTCCACAATTTCTCGAAATTTCCTCCACAGATTGTCTATGTTAATCTCGTTTTTCCACATTTTAAACCTATTCCTTAGAAAATGTTCTGCCCCTCCCTGATCTCCTCTCCCATATAGCCACACCACTCTATCCCCCGCTTCCTCTGTTCTTAGTCTTCCAATACGAATTTCCACCACTGGCACTTCATGATCACTGATACCATCCAATACCTGCACGTTCCCTACAGCCTCACCATGCCTAACCAACACTACATCCAACAGTGACCCTACCCCTTCTCCACTCCATCTAGTTGGCCTGTCCACTGCCTGTACAAAACCCCTGTAGTTTCATATCAAGTTATGAAGGAAAATTGTTACAAAGTTTTCATTATAAACGTATAAGTCGTAGTTGCGTTTTGAAGTTTGAAAAATTAATTTTTATAATGTCGTGGTTTAAGTAGAGTGGATGCATGTGTTCATTTTTATTGAATTAGATCGTTCGTGAATAATAAGTACTATATTTATGGAGCGTGGCATTTTTGTAACACAATTGGAACTCTTCAGAGTGGTTTTCGTCTGTAACCAGTTTTTACATACTTTATGTTGCTAACGGAAAATAAAGTGCCTAAAGTGATAGATGTGTGACACGATTAGAGCAAAATTATGTATCTATTTTATTTGTACTGATATTAATTTGAGTGATCTAGTTTTGAAATTCACTTAATGTGTTGCACAGTATTTGTGAGTGTAGGCCTATTACCTAGGTGGGCTATACATGTGGCATTCGTCTTTCAGCGAGTCGTAAATTATCAAATCGTGATACGTTGATTATTTCTAAATAATTCATTGCTAATATGTAGTGAATACGAGTGGCTTTCGTACAACTATACTGCAATAAATTTAATTAGGTCTAGGTGATTGTAAGTTCAATGTTCACCGAGATATGGTGTGATATGTGTAGACAGCAAGTCTCACGAAAGACTTAAAACTAAAATGATAGCCCTCCCGTTTTAAGAAACAAAGAAAATCCCAACAGAATCACTCTAAATATAAAGCACGTGTAATGAGGAAACAAGTCGGCGAGAAAGATGTGATGTTGAAACACCCCATCCAAGCAAAGAAAATAGAGAGGTAATGTCACTGTTCCAAGCAATTAGCCAAACAGGTACTTGCAAAACATATTCGCTATTTATTTACATTATCATTTGCATAAATGTTTTAAGCAAAGTTTTTAAGGGTACAAATAACCTCATCCACAGACCAATTCTATTTTCTCGTCGTGTGCTACGGAAAAATGCCTTCAAAATATATTCCGCGGAAAGGATAATAAATCGTTGCCCATTTTTAATTGCTTGTTTAGAAAAAAACATTTCAGTTTCGTACTTCTAACAATTAAAAACTGAAATGTGTACACGAAAACGTACATAATTAAAGTTCATAGAACACTGGATACAGATAAAGATAGCCAACTTTTATGTTAATTTACTTTCACACACCCGAAAATAGACGGCTTGGCCCGGAGCATTCACACATTGAATCATGGGTAGAAACAGCTGTCAAAGTACAAACAATCGCGACAGACTGCTGCGTTTGAATGGGCGGACAATTTATTTTATTTAAATAGTCAGAAAATAACTTATATAAATCATGGATTCGGTGGTGTTTGATAAGTCTCAGACCAAATAATGTTCATAGAGCCTTGTTTGTCTGTATAAATGTAGACGATCTGTTAGTTGGAGAGTTGAGACGATGGCTTATGTACCGTGGCTTGCTATGGGAGGGTAGCAAAACCGAATTTTTAAAAAGGACAAATACAAAAAAAAATATGTGGGCATGTATGTGATATTAAAACAATACCTACAGTACCTATTTCATCTAGGCAAAGCTGCTGTGGAATATTAGGGCCTGCTGAAATCGTGGACAATAGTCAGAATATTTAAAATGTTGGAACTTTCAGTGGTTGTGAGTGGCCAATGTTATTTGTCAGGTTTTGTAGGGCTAAGTAGTTATTTATTTCATTTCTTTCATCTTGCAGACTATTTGGGTGAATCTTTATTTTTCACATAGTTTATTAAAAAGTGAATGCATTAGTTATAGGTCCAAACATTTTAGCAGCCGTCTGGGGCTGTGATCTAGTCCTCGACTCAAATTATGGATAGCGGCCACGAGTGACTAGACTCTTTACAGGGATATTCGGAGTAAAACGAAATAATATCCTTCATATATTTCTATTAGCGATACCTAAACTCGCTATTGCAAGTACCGTACATGCATTTTTGTACTAATTATACAATGTTAACCAGTCCAAGTAACACTATTCATATGGCATTTTGACGAACGTTTGTACAGAAACAGCTGATGCTCGAAGCGATGCTCATCTTGTGACGTCACCGGCCAAGCCGTCTATTATCCAATGCGCATGCGCGAAGGGCGCAAATATACTTGCGTCGAGCCATTTGCTAGTCGCAGATTTTCAGGCACTTTGCGCCGTCGTGTGACCACTTGTACCTGCGTATTTGTATATTTAATACCAAAGCAACGCAGTGCAGGTGCAAATTTTGAGCTTTGCCTCTCAAAAGCGATATTTAATCGGCCCCCGGGAGTGTTACCACTGTTCCACCTCGCTCGGTTTCATTACATTCACTTATTAGCTTATGTTAAGGAGGTCTCCAGAACTCATTCTACTTGGACAGTATCTGAATTCACCTTCCAATTACAAACTGACATGACTTAAATAAGTGCATCTAGGGTGTTCATCAGTACGTTTGCTGTCCGAATTCATGGCTAGGGCACAAATTCACCTATACTCTCCGACTTTCTCAATTTATTGGTGTGTGTACGAAAAATCATGATACTGAAGATGTATACTCGTTATCATAGTCACTGAACACCCCCAACTTTTGTGCAACGGTCTGTTGGGGTTACTGAAGTTAATGTGCATCAAAAATTATAGGACTTCAGACCTGAGATACTGTCCCAAATAGACTACAATGGAAAATATTTTGGAAAATCTGTTTGGGTCCTGAAATGTGTTTTACTTTATAAATAACAAGAATTTAGCCACATATATCATTCATGAACAGTGGTAAATGCATAGAGATCATATACTGGCTAAAACAAGAATCTAAACTTTTATTAATGAAAAATATTTCTAGAATGATTAGAAGTAGGCCTTGGCTAAAACATTAGGTTTGGTTAGACTGTAAATATTAAGGGTAGCCTAAGTGTGGAGAATTACTACTCATGGACTTAGTCAACGTATCTCTCCTAAACTAACCTCAACTATTGTAAGGTAAAACATAACTTAGTGTAATTTAATTTAAAAAAAAAATTAGCATTTTTAGAAACTGTTGAAACTGAACCCAACCTAGGAGGGAAGGGCATTTTTAAACTAACGTAAGCTAAATTAACAGAACTTAAACAAACCTATAATTTTTAGCCTACTGCATCTGTCACATCTCAGAGGAACAAATGTCAATGAGTAACTATTCTACATACTTAAGGTTGGCCTAATATTTTACTAAAACATTAATAAATTATCTCTTTGTAATCTGTTTGTTTACAAATACAACAGTCTATTGTCACGATTTCGTCAGACAGCCAAACAATACCAACAAGCTCTTTCTCAAGGTCATGAATGGTATTTGGCGATATCCCCCTCACGCTGCCTTTGTTGCTCTGTCAGCCCTTGTTTTATTTATCTAGACACTACATACTCTATGAGAGCAATCAAAATGTAATACTGTACAAAGAAATGTGACAAAACTGTTTACCAAGATATTTTAATGACTAAATCATTAAATTTAGTTACATGTGCATAATTTAGGTTATGTGAGCAAAGAAGTCCCTTTCTTCAAGGGAACATGAAAATTATGGAAAACGAAGGCTGCAAGGGCTTAGTGTAGTGGATTCAGACACAATCTAGGTTAATATTTAGTCAACTATAGTTCAAATAGCATTGTTTTAAATTACTTCAAAATACCCTGGCTCACATCCCCTTCACAAAAATGTGTATTAATCTAAGCAAACACTTGTAATTAGTTACTAATCAAGCACATAATGAGCAAAGGGCCCTAAACAGCTGAATTCACATACAGCAAGGTTAACACTGTTTAGGTTAGGAAATGTAATTTAGACATAGTATAAGCCTAGGTTATTGAACACTGGTTAGTTTCTAGACAAATCACCAATATAGATTTTCTTTGCAAGTTTCCAAATGAGTCGCATTAATAGCATTAGGGCTAAACATTAGTTACCGCTAACGTATCAATCAATCAATCCATTTTTTTTTTTTCATTTTGAGCATTTACAATGCTATAGAACTTGTCAATCATTATATACATGTATATACACACAAATGATATACAATCTAATTAATTTTGTAAGGTCACCTTTAACATAATTTGCACAAGCTTTAAAGTAAAACTGGTTTACATAAGTTCATTTTATATTGTTCCTACCCTTATGAAGGCAAGTTGCGGTGGCGAAAATCCTCGGTTTTGAAATGGTCGGAACATATTGCTCTAGTCACTGGGGTAACATAATGTCTGAATGATGGCGAGGGGAGTGGAGCCAAGAAGGGGGAGAGGTAGCCACCAAATTGGTCAGCCGCCATACTGATGTAACCTCAAAAGTTCACATCAGACAGGAATTTTTAATGGTAGACGAATGTATTAGGCTCTTTAATAGATGTTTTAGATTGAAAACTCTGTATTTTAGCCCTGTTTACATACCTCCTAACTAATATTTCCTCAATTTTTTAATTAGTCGGCCATATTGATACCAGCCATGTCAAACATTTGTTTGGTTACAATTCCCGGCGACATGCTCCATCTGGATCCTTCTAACATCTTTGGCTCTAGTAGATAATCTGTCATGCCCACTTTTCTTCAAAATTACATCTAAATCTGTTCTTTTAGATTTCCACACCCACTGCTTGCGTCTAAGAAACGACATATACAATTAATTACAACACAAAAATAATGCAAAAAAAAAAAAAAACATAAAAATTATATACTATGTGTTACAAGTGGTGACTGTTACTTATTGGTTTGGGTCCTTCGAAAAAAAACTATTTGGAGGATTTTGTAAGGTTGAGATTTGAGATTTATTTATTTATTTCAAACAATTCAGATAAGTTACAAAATGTATTTACAATTTACAGTATTTGTCTTCTTGAGCAATAGGTTTCTCTAATTGGAGATGACACTAAATTAACAATATTGTAATGGTGAGCTGTAGAGAGAGAGAGAAAGAGAGAGAAATAACAAACAAAAAAAAATAAAATAGATGTAAAATATTGCACAGAATGTAAGTATTATCTGCTAGTACACAAATATAATAATAAAAATAGTATTATTGTAATAAAGATAATGCTATGTTTTGTTTGTTTCATTTGCAAAGAAAAAGAGAGAAAAAAACATATACAGTGATAAACATGATAGGAATGAGACAGTCATAGTTGGACACACAATTATGTTGAAAAAGAACTCATATATGCTATGTACACAAGAATAAACAAGATAGGAGCACCAGATCATGTTGGACACACACATACATTAACAATTTATAGATAGTATAAACATAAACAGAACATATTTGCACAGTTTACTTTAGAATAGACATCATATTTTATGATAGTTTACATCCAATTTCTGAGGTCTGTAATATTTATTTGGAAGATAGAATAGTATTGCTCCAATTACTAATCTCAGTGATTAGCCAGGCTTACACCCTACTTTTAAATAAACCTTTACTTTTTATCGTTTTAAGCTCTTTAGGAAGAGAGTTATATAGTTTGTAACCAGCAAAAGTTAGGGCAGCTTGGCCATAGTTTGTATTGACATGCTTCAAGTATAGCGTGTCAGATTTTCGAGTGGAGTAAGAGTGTGGGAGTCCTGGTTTTAGATTATTTACAGAAATCATTTGATGTATTATGACAATTACGTTCAAAGAGTATAGTCCTTTAATAGGCAATATATTACTATTTATGTATATGTCTTGAGTGTGATGGTACCTAGACAAATCGAACACAGCTTTTAACGCTTCGTTTTGGGCCGTCTGCAGAATTTTAAGAACATTTGGTTTTGCTGTTCCCCAAACAAGACTCAGATATTGAAGGTGACTATGAACAATTGAATAATAAGTAAGCAATTTAACCTTATTTGGAACACCTAGGTCATGTAGTTTTCTTATGGCGCCTATACCAGGAAGAATTTTCTTAAGTATGTGCAGACAGTGATCCTGCCAGGTAAGATGTTGATCGATTATTAAACCCAAGTACTTAATAATTTTTGTTTGATGTATTGGCGTGGCCTGGTAATTTGGTTGGACTGAGGGTGTAGCTAAATATTTGAAGGACTTAAAAATGGCATAGGATGATTTTGTTGGATTCAGAGTTAGTTTATTTAATCTAAAGTACTCACAAAGTAGATTTAAATCTTGTTGTAGTAGACTAAGGGTTCTGTCAATATGCTCATTATGCTTATAAAAGATTATGCCATCATCAGCATAGAGCTGCAATACACCATTTAATTTAAGATTGGACATATCATTAATATAGACTAAAAGCAAGAGGGGTCCCAGCACATTACCCTGTGGTACTCCAGCTGTCACATCACAGTGGTCACTGTCCATACCACACACAATAACAAATTGTTTTCGGCCAGCAAGGTAGCTCTTGATGAGGTGCAGTGGGACTCAGCTTACACCACTATATTCAAGCTTAGTTAGCAAAATTTCGTGATCAACAGTATGAAAGGCTTTGCATAGGTCCAATGATAATACTACTGCATATCCTCCCTTATCAATTGAGCACTGGATCCTGTCGACTAGGTTTACTGTGGCCTGGCCAGTGTTATGAGAGGTTCTAAATCCAAATTGTTCTGTATATAAGAAATTGTTTTTGTGATAGTACTTTATTAGCCTGTTGAAGATTAGTGTTTCAAAGATTTTGTTAATAGTTGGTAATACGGAGATTGGACGATAATTACCTAGTGTTGTCCGACTACCTCCCTTGTAGATTGGGAAAATTTTTGCTGTTTTTAGGTAGGATGGGTAGATTCCTGTTTCTATCATATCGTTTGCAGCCTATACCAATTTGGGTATCAGGTAGCGAGCACATTTCTTTATTATTTTACCAGTTAAACCATCCTGCCCTGGACAAATGTTAGGTTAAATGCCATTCATTAGTAATTTTATTTCAGCCTCATCTGTTGGAGACATAAATATAGTGGAGATTGTCATAGTAAGCGTTTGTAGATTGTTTACAGAATCTTGAGGATATTTTTTTAATAACTGCATTTAAATCAGTAGCAACATTGGTGAAATATTTACAGAGTGAATTAGCTATAGCCACAGGTTCTGTTAGAGCTATGTTATTTTTGGACAATATGAGATCAATATGGATATTCTATTTTTGTTTTCTTCCTAAGACAGTGTTTATGGTTTTCCATGTGGTTTTTGAGTCACCAGAGCACTCTAGGAAAATTTTAGAGTAGTATTGCCTTAAGCATTTGTGTTTGAGTGATGTTAATTTGTTGTTAAGTACTCCCAAGTTTTCCTTTATGAGTAGATTGAGCCTGTTATTTTTAAAATTATTATAGAGTCTGTCCCGTTCTTGCACAATTTTTTTTTTTTCAACTCTGGAGTAACCCAGGGACTGGAAAATTTTTCTTTAGTATTTACAGTTTTTTGTCGGTAGATTCAACAACGGCAGTTCTCAACAGTTTCATTACAGTTTGAAATGTATCCTGGGGGTTGTCTGTATCTGTTGCAAAATCTGTTAGTTTTTCCTCAATAATACGGGAAAAAACTTTGTAATTAATAAATGATAGAGTTTGTTGCTCATGAATTTGGTTAATATTCATTGGCAGTTTTGTGATAATCAAGTTATGGTCATTTATAGAGTTATCAATTGATATGGTAGAGACTGAGATGTTAGTGAGAACATGATCAATAATAGTTCCGGTTGTTTCAATTTCCCTGGTGTCAGATATGTTATTGCACAATGTAAACCCTAGGGCAGAATAAGTAACTTCATAGGTTATGAAGCTGGGATACTCGCGGCTTAAAATTATGTTTATATCTCCAATGAGGATAGTGTCTCCTTTGTATTTACCAAGGTCTTGTTCTAATATGTTTAGGAATGAGTGCAGATGTGTGTTAGGAGGTCTGTAGTACCCTCCTAAATGTATGTTTTTGCAGTTATAGCCTAGGTTAATCTCAATCCAGACTGAGCAGTGCAAGGCATCATAGCTACTAAGTAGTTTGTGTTGCAAGCAATGGGACACAGAGCAAGTCCACCCCTTTGATAGTCTCCCTGCAGGAAAAGTACCCAGCGTAACCTGGGATGTTATAATTTGGTACATCGTCATAACACAACCACGTTTCCGCAACAACTATTACATTTGGTCTTGTGGCAAGTCTGGCAATCAGTAAGATTAGGTCAGGTAGTTTGTTTTTAAGACTTCTGATGTTTAAATACAGGATAGTTAGATCATTAGTTAGGGCAGTTGTACCTAGCCTATTATGATAATCTGTTATATCATCAAATTCATAGTTATGGGTCATATGTGAAGTCTTGTTTTCTTTTGGACAGGTTAATGAGTAATATAGCAATATTACCACTAAAAAATTGAATTGAGTCCCATCTATTTTCATAACAGTACAGAGCAATATAGCTAGGTTACTGGAACCAGTTGACAAGTTTGCGACCAATACAAGACAGATGTCAACAAAAATAAGCATTATAGTTTCTGGACACATTACAGAAAATAACAGGAGAAAGTTAAAGCATGCTACACTCTCTTGGTGAAAAGAGACACTGAATAATTGATGTGTTGGTGCTGTAAATGGTACATAGTTATGCAATTTGTTAAATGCTACAGAGTTAGCAGGTAGTCTTTTACAATAGAAAATAGCACCAGGAGGACACCATGGAAATTCACTATTGGAATAATTGCCAACAAATTTAGCATGTCGCGAATTTTGTGGGCATAAAAGCATAGTTAACACACTTGCCCGAGTAAAAGTTAAGAAAAACATTACTTGTGAGAACAGAGATGAGACTTACTATCAACAATTTTCTAGTTGGAGTTTCTGTATATCTTCATTGTTTGCTATTCTGACTGCACGTGCCGATTCCGTCTTCCTGACAAAGATCTTGCAGTCCTTCGTCCAAACATACTTAAATCCCTGTTGCTTCAAGTCTAGTGCTTTTTTGAGTAATAATTTGTTCTGCTGGGTCAGGTGGTCGTTGAGATAAATTTTCCGTGATGGCGCATTGATACCAATATCAACAGGCGTAAGATTACATTTGCTTTTTTTTTTAGCTTCAAGCAGTTGTTTTTCATTCCTCTGTTGCAGAATTTAACCAGGAATGTTGGTGGTAGGTTCTTGTTAAACTGAGGCAGCCTATGACAAGCATCGATATCCCTTTCTTCTAGTTTTACGTCTAGGTGCTTAGACAAGTTAATGATGATGCCAGAAGGATTTTCATTCTTCGTAAAAGGTATGCCATGCAATTCCATGTTGTTGATTCGAGAGTACTGCCGGAGATCTTCAGTTTTAGCTCTTGCACATCTAGGCGTAAATTTTTCATTTCCGCAAGCATACTCTCGAGGTCTTTTTGTTTGGCATCAAACTGAGCTTGTGTGAAGATAACCGACTCTTTTAGGTCCTTATTCTCTTGTCTAAGCTCTCGTATTTCATCCACCAGGCTTGTTAGTTGGGTCAGTATGGTTTGAAGAGTTGCCTTATCGTCCCCTTTGTTCTGGTCGTTTGGTTGCATGTTGCATGTTTTACAAAACCACTTAGACTGTTTGTCGTTGCGGAGAAAGTCGTACTTTTCTTCTGGCATGTTCAAGCAGACTATATGAAACCATAGTTTACACTTCCCGTCACATCCAACTGCTTTCTCACCATCATCAAATTATTTTTTACAGACACCACATTTACTTCTCTTTCGTCCGCCCACCATACACTGCACTAATCTTTCCTGCCATTATGAATAACCGCACACTTAAAAAAAATTAGATTTAACGCAATTAAAATACCGGGAAAACGCCATTCAACAAACGGAATATCATTGTACTATCAGTAACTGCCACCAGAAGCGTTAAGGGGTATTGATCCCTACCACCTTGGATTTATCTGTTTCTTCTTGATAACTTCTGTTCCAGTCGATGTATCAAAATTTTTGTCACGACAGGGCATAGATACAAACTTAATCGATTTTCTGTAATTGTTCGAACCATAATATATTAATTATTTTGCAATGGGAAACAGCTGAAAAGGAAAAATTGCTTTATTTACGGGAGCGACTACAGAGGCCGCAACATTAACAGAAACAATGCCATATGGATTCCAATAAGTGAATGAAACAATAAACTATGCCTTGTCAGCGTGAAAAAAGTAAAACAATGTCTATATTTCGTGATTTATGATAAAAATCGAAAAACCAATCTGTAAGGGATCATGTCTAGTATTTATCGGTGACTTCTCCATATTCCTCTTCTACCATGGGGGTAACATAAGGTCGGAATGTCGGCGAGGGGATTGAAGCCAAGAAGGGGGAGAGGTAGCCACCAAATTGGCCAGCCGCCATACTGATTTAACCTCAAAAGTTTACATCAAACAGGAATTTTTAATGGTAGATGAATGTGTTATGCTCTTTAATAGATGTTTTAGGTTGAAAACTCTATATTTTAGCCCTGTTTACACACCTCCTAACTAATATTTCCTCAATTTTTTAATAAGTCGGCCATATTGATACCAGCCATGTCAAGCATAGACCGTGGTCACGGTCATAGAAGAACAGGTCTGGACACTCGCCTATCTAACAATGTATTTTGCTTGACCCCCTTGTTGCTTGGCTGTAGTTCGTCAAGTTACCGAGAATGTCGTACTTTTTGGCGCTGATTTCCGGGCGGTCGGATTCAAACTCCGCCCACTTTTTTCCATTGTTAAATTTATAAAGCATATAAAGATTGCTGGAGCCGTTTCTTAAAATTATGAAGAAGAACGTATTTCACAAATTTATAAAAAATACGTTTTGATAAATTGTTTATCTTAGCGGAAAGGAAGTGGGCGGAGTTTAGTCCGACCGCCGTAACATCAGCGCCAATAAAACACTATATTCTCGGTAACTTGGTGAACTACAGCCAAACAACAAGGGGGTCAAGTTTCCAGGCGAGTGTCCAGACCTGTTCTTCTACGGCCGTGACCATGGTCATATAGTTAGGTCTGGCAACTGCCTATCTTTCGCAATGCTTGGCCGCGTGCGCTTAGTGAAGCTCGCGGCGGCTTGCGAACTACGAGCGCTAGTAGTAGGTTAACCCATCGTCTGCATTGTTATTAATAGGCATTTCGGACATTCTCGGTTACTATAATTTATAGAGTTTTGTAAATAACTTGTCGCATTTACAAGAAGAAATTCGTTATATTGAGGTGATTTTGACACTGTTGGAATCATTATCTTTGTCTTATTTAGCGAACAATTCAAAATGACAAGTGTGCCTCGCGCCTGTATGCTACGAGGCTTCAAGGAATGTTATTTGGCTCAAAAACTTTAAATTACTCTTTATTTCATAGTTCCAAAGGACCCCGTTAAAATACAGTGAAGTGGCAGTCGAAGATGATATGTTACGATTTATAACCAAAGTGTGGAAGGCAATGTTTACAATACACTTTGTCCCTATTCCCAAAGGTAGTACACAAGCGATTTAAATTTAAGCTGAAATAAATTTTGTTTGCAATTTTACTTCACCCAGCTGTTAAATAAATTTCATTATTTGTGCACTTCTATTCTTGTTTAAAATTATCAAAATATTATGAAAGGTGCAAGTGCTCACTTCCCCCCCTCCCCTCCTTTTTCTCCTGAACCTACCCAAAAACTTTGAATTAATCATATTTTATTATGTCTTCGAGTTTACAGACATCACTTAATTTCCGATTATCACAAAACAAACACATCTGTGAATTTCTTTAAGCGATTTTGTTTCATGTGTATCAATTATATTTTAGCTAAAATACTTTTTTTATATTTCAGCTTCTTACAAACTATTCGTGGCAGTGTTTATTACAAAAATAAAAAAAAATTATGGCAATGTGTTATTCAAACAGTGTAAAATGGCTGTGTAGTTTCACAATATCCATGTAAATGGTTGGGCGAGTACGAGGTAAAGAAAGTTTACCATTGGAAATAGTTGTAGTATGATTTAACTGGTTTAGTTGATACCAAGCCCCACAATCACCTTCCTTGTCATGTCTTTACAAGATTCTCCACCACATTCTCATTGTGTCAGTAGAGTACGTAGCTAGCAAGAATGCTTACATCCTTATTACATTTTTCTGTAAATGACTAGGCAAGTCACACGATGAGCTTATGTTGGACTGTGTACTCAACCCAGCATACTCTATCAACATAACCAAGGCATGAAGGTTAAACAGTGCTTGATACAATCACCTTTACATACATATTTTTGTTCAGTATTGTGTGAATTTTTTTAAATCGAATACTTTCTCTTCTTTACTGGTGGTTCAGTATAAAATGAACACTTTTGAAATCCTAGTTACTTTTTTTTTAAATTCCAGATAATTTATATTCTCCTGTTACTTCTTAATATAAACATAGTACCTCCAGCATTCATCACAGTGTGTTGATTGTACCAATTTCAACACTTAATAATACCTGAACTCAATATAAACAATAGGTATTTAAAAATAATTACTCTAGCCAAGGTGTTCTTTAAAAGTGCTCAGTTTATCGCAAACCGCATATGATTGCCTTATAGTTCATCTTAATTTCTAAGTGGTTTTAAGAACATTGGTTCCTATTTACACTTTTTGTGAAAACATAAATTTTTGAAATTCAGAAAGGGAGCAGATATTGTTAACCTGTCACAAACATGTGTTGAAAATTTGGTAGTGTAATGCTATGAAGTTTTTTTATATTAATCTGTTACATATATTAATCAGTTCAGTGACTTCTAAACAATTTAGTCAATAATTAATCCTAACAAAATAGTAAAAGCAATTTTGAACTCATATGTTAGTTTTACGATATCTGCTCCCATTCAAAATTTAAAAATAGTATTCACAAAAACCGTGTAAATAGGAACCAGTGGCCTCAAACATTTTGTAAATCAAAATGTATTTGATTTTATGTAATTGTGCACTGACTTTGACAGCCCTGTAGGTCATTGTATCACTCCAAACATGCCTCAAAATTTGTGGCAACTGTTTAGTTTCCTCATTTTAATTTCTATACTTACGTTCAAACATTGAGTACAGTGAAGTGCAACAATATTATTGTAAGGAAGAAGCAAATTATTGTAAAGTTAAATTAGAAGAGATGTGGTATACAACAGACCATAAAACATAACAGTCACTATATTTAGTATTGCAAAGGTGCACACTTGAAAACAGAATATAGTTTCTACAACTACAAGAAAGTTAAGTTAATATGAGATCTTCTCGTATGACAGTTTCAAAGTTCTTGTAGCAGCTTGTTCCGTTACAAACTGAGAGAAATGTGGATATATAAATAACAATTTTACATCCACAATTGGGCTAATGCCTAGTGGCAAGTACACTCCCTCCCTGAGGAGCCAATCCTCCATTCCCTTCCTAAACCTTCCAACCCCCCTCACAATCACTAACTCCTCCCGCAGTGTATTCCACTCCCTCACCAGCGTTGATTGTCGACCCCTCTCTGTTCTCCTCCACACCCACTGAATCTTCTCACTGTTGTTTCCTATTCCTTTAAAAGTTCCCTTAGTTAGTTTGCAGGTCAAACTGCCCCATTCCCCCTCCCCACGTTCATCACCATATAAGTACCATCTGACCAGTCTTTCCATTCTCCTTCTGTCCCTCAATGGTTTCCATCTGAATTCCTTCATCATGCTGAACCTAAAGTTCTCTTCCTTTTCACCAGCCTACTATCTCTTCCATTAATTCATCACTCATCTTGCATCTCCACGTGCAGACCCCACTCAGTGGCAGCATATTCCAATACTGGACGAACCATCGTGCAAGATGCCTGCTCTGACTGCACAGGGAAAAACTACTGTCTTAATTGTCACAGAAGCCTAGAAATTATTATTTGTGACACATTTAGCGTAGCTATGACAAACATGCTAACGTCCATTTGTGGGGACAATAAAACTTAGTGCTACTACAGTATATGATTCCAACACATTGGCCTTTTGCTACTTAGTACTCCACAAATGTACTCGTCTCCCTGTACATAACTTAGGACTAGATTTTACTGTACCGAAGACCAACATGCATAGTTTTTTCTTTGTTAAGTATGTTTTCATACTGGGCTGCTTAATTGTTGGCATATACACAAGTAAAAGCTTATCACAAATTTTGCAAGCAATGTTGTCAAAAAAGTAGGTGTATAAGTCACAATTTGACTTTGTAATGTGTATATAGTCCAAAGTATGTGTGTGCAAGTAGACTTTGTTAGTCATCCAGCAGCAGAATACAGGGGCCAATTGGAAACTGCTATAACTTGTGACATCACACCAGGATCTCAACAGGGGTGAGGGGAAGTGGAAGGTTTTAAAAGAGTACATAGCTGTACTGTGCTCCAAACAAAGGTGACTTCTTCATGGAAGAGGCATGTATAGAAACACATAAGTAACAGTGGAGAGCCGTAATTATCCTTTATGTTACTGGTTGAAATTTTTGTCTTACTTAAGCCCTGCACCACACTTTTTCAATGATTAGCTAAATAAGCCTCTTCATTGTCAGATCTAGAGGCATGGGGGTGGTACTGTGATGTAGTCGAAGACTGCTCATGTTACATTGACGGTGATAACTTGTGGGGTCTAGCAGG
>PNEQ01100673.1:0-15363 GCA_003012365.1 Medauroidea extradentata | reverse complement strand
GTCTTTCATTTTCTTGGCGAAGTTAAGGCTAAAACGCCTTCTCTTACACTTAACCAAATTTTAAACAAATTTCACATACACAAAGGTAGTAACAAAATCAGTTGAAATCTAATTAGAAACAACAGAACATAGTAACTAAGTATATAAAATTGACGTAGTTAAAATAAGCTGACAGCTGCGACAAAACTTAAATGAAAACTAATCTAAATCCTGGAATATACACTTGCAGATTACAGCATATATTTTCTATAAGTTATTTAACAAACAAGAATGAGATAAATAACACAAAAGACTTGTACAGTAAAGTACATTAGAAGAAACGTTTACAAATATTATACAGTACCACTAGATTTAATAATAAAATACCTTATTTTTCAAATTGATTCAATAAAATCTAGACAGAAATATATACATAATTATAGAACATGTTACGTAATGCAGTAACGAAAAAGTTAAGGCCTTATTAATGTGTGGGTGATTTGAATTGATGGAATCAACGGCGAATTGTCTTGATATGCTTGTTCGTATTGCGCTTGAATGTGATAAGTGTTGCCGAGTTCCTGATATTCAAAGGTAAATTATTCGAAGCTCTTGCGACAGAAACAGTGAAGGAATCGTCATACACCTGAATTTTATGAGCAGGAATATTTAAAGAAGTCGTAGTTTTGGCACGAGTGTTAATACTGTGATCATTTATTTAACTTGCTGTGTGCGTATGTTTGTCTTTCCGGTTATAAATTTGTAACGCATTTTTCAGGCACTTGCTGATATCCGATTGAGCTGAAACTTGGCTTATTTATGTAAGTTCTGTGACAATGCAAAAGCATAGTACCAAAGAGCACTCGCCTTCCTCCAAGACCATCCAGGTACTATTCCCGGCTGAAGATTGGCATATAATTCCAGAGTCGACATGCACGTTAACTAAATGATTTGTCATACATTTTCCGTTGGTACTTAAGAATCTGAAAGTTATTTTTATGTCTGGTTTTATATCTGTGTGTTAAAGACGGTTCATTAAGTTTTGTGTACGAGTGACTTGCTAACTTATGTTGAATATTTTTTTAGTTTAGTAACGAAGTGAAATTTGCATACATTGTTCATACTGAACCAACTTGTCCTTGAAAACAGTTCGCTGAAGTGATTATTTTTCTTTAAATAATAAATATATTGTGTTCGCAACTTTTGAATTCTGTACTGCTCCGCATTATCCAAGCAAACAAAAACTCTGCACAATTACTAAAAAGTGAAAGTACCAGAGTGTCACAGAGTTTTAACTTAAGTTGTTGTGACACGATGTGTTCGGATTAATGTTAAGTGTCTGAGCCTGTAGTAGTCAGTCTGAATGCAGACGGGAATGTGCTTGCACCATGTGAGATTTTCGTCAAATATTATCCATATGTTCAGATAATGATGACAGGACGAGAAAGGGATGCGATTTGTGTTAATTTCAATAGGGTGACTAATTTTGTTGAGATATTCTAGTGTCCCTATTGTCATAAACATAAATTTCCCAGCATTTCGCTTAATGCTGTTTTCAATGCACCAATTGTGTAATCGGTTCAAATCATCGTTAATTCAACCTATAGCTTCTGAAGTTCGATTGACTGGAAAATATATCAGTAACTGTGTATCTATCGTCCGCGTACTGATGGGAGTTTCGTATGCTTAAAACAATCCGGAATTCCCAGTACACTAATGGAAAACAAGTGTCTCAGTATAGAATCCTGTGGAACCCCAAACATACTGTTACAAGTTTGAGACATAAACTTTATATGTGGGCAATTCCCATGCATTCTTTGGGATAGAGGTCTTATAATTACAAATAAAAGAGTTAAATTAAGTACTGGATTTAATAGCTCACAAAGCTACGAAATACACAAAACAGTAATCAACTATAACTCTCACAACACAATTAGTTATGCACACAATTACTCCTGTGTCGCAGACACGTTAATTAACTTTGACAATTAAAGCACCAAAAAATGTCTACCATCAATTAATTAAACACTACAAATCACAATAAAATTCAGTCATATATCCAATCAATGGTCTTTCTAATAATGACAATGTACAACCTTATCAGTCCGAAGTGGTGATGGCTCACCATGTGCTGCGCAGCACCCCGAGTGCACCGCTGTCTTCACTTTTGAGGTCTTCTGTTCGACTCCCGTCGCGCACCTCCTCTTCGCCTGTCAGCCCGCCGCAGCAGTCCTCTTGATTCGCCCAACACTGCTCTGAAGGTAGCCGCCTGCCGCCTCACAGTAGACTCTGACGTCACCAAGATGTCTTCACCAGTCTCTCTCCACAGGCGTAGCACCTGCCTCTAGCACTACCAATAGCGAACTTTCCCCAATTTGTCGATTCAGCCCTTATATACCAGGCAAAACAGCAGGGGAATTACCGCATTACAGGGGTCTAAAATTAGATATTTCATCATGTTTCGGACGAGATTCGAGTCACGTAGACCGCCTCCGTAGGATTAAAGCGCAGTTGGGACAGGTATCCATGACGTAGCTTCGGCGTGACTCCATCACGTAGCAGCCCGGCCTGAGTCAGGGGCCAGTCCACAAAGTGTTACGAAACATCTGCCGACCACTGGCCTCCAGGTACACGAATGCAAACGGTAATGTGCTTGCACCATGTGAGATTTTCGTCAAATATTATCCATAAGTTCATATAATGATGACAGGACGAGAAAGGGATGCGATTTGTGTTAATTTCAATAGGGTGACTAATTTTGTTGAGATATTTTAGTGTCCCTATTGTCATAAACATACATTTCCCAGCATTTCGCTTAACGCTGTTTTCAATGCACCAATTGTGTAATCGGTTCAAATCATCGTTAATTCAACCTATAGCTTCTGAAGTTCGATTGATTGAAAAAGATATCAGTAACTGTGTATCTATCGTCCGCGTACTGATGGCAGTTTCGTATGCTTAAAACAATCCGGAATTCCCAGTACACTAATGGAAAACAAGTGTCTCAGTACAGAATCCTGTGGAACCCCAAGCATACTATAGCTTACATGTTGGTTGATGCCAAATCATCTCCGTTAGTGCGTACATGAACCTGCTGTTGCCGGTTCGCTACGTAATACGTTTTCAAACACTTCCATGCGGATTGAGATTAACCAATCTCAGCTAGTCGCGTCGGTATCGATTCATGATTAAAAGTATCTAAGGCTTTTGGAATCGGCGAGAGCTCTGTCATCAGTTATGTCCAGACGAGTAAAATATGTGTTATAACCAGAACGAAATCCTCATTGCTTTTTATGAACTTTTTTTATTGGCTAACATGTATTCACTTATTTGATGATAAACTAGTTTTTTAATTACCCTTGAAGTACCTGATAGAATACTAACAGGTCATAATGTTTTGATTATAGTGATTGGACAGTTTCAGCAACTGGAATTATTTTAGACTGCTTCCATATCAGGAAAGTCAGAATTCTGTAGAGAAAATTTGATAATGTGGTTAAAATTGGGACACAGTATGCGGCACACAAATGTATCAATTCTATACTGATACCATCAAGGCCAACAGTTCTTGTTTAATACAGTTTACAGATTTGTAAACTTCTGTTTCCACAACAGATGTAAATGAAAATCTCGTGTTACCTACAAGGCTCTACGAAATATGATTTTCCAGTGGAGGACATACATTAGCCGATGTTAAGATGACAATAATTCTTGTAGTATGTAAATGAAGCTACGTGAAGCTACATGAAATTGCCTTGAATCTTTGTGTATACTTAATTTGTCACACAAAAACAATAATTTTCTCTGGTGAATTGTATGTTTGACTGAGTTTCGCAATAGCTTATATTGTGCAAAATTCGTCTTGAATTTAAGAATTTCTTCTCAGCAGTGACCCTTTCTTTCATTCGAACGCGAATTTCTGATGTCAACCATGGCACTTTTCTTAGAATATTATTTATCCTAGTGCGCTGTAGAGGCACGTGCCTGTTAAACAAATCGGTAATAACGAGATTAAACTGACTTAGCTCTTCTGTTGCTGACTTGTACTCACGGATTCCCTTCCAGTTTACTTCACACATATTTTGAAGGAACGAAAATTGATCATCAAAGTTTTAATAATTACGTGCTAACTTAGTTCCAGGACCAGGATTATGAAATGGAAGTGGGAAAGCATATGTAAAAAATTGTAAAATGTGGTCAGTAAATCCGATCATTTCGTTCTTACCACATGTTAGCAATTTTCTCTAATGACAAGGTCGACTAATGTTTCAATTAAGATCGTTATTGTGGAAACCAACTTGATCATTTGGCAAAAACCGTAAGTGTCAAGAACCCAAATACTTGAGTCTAAGAGTTTTTAGTTTTGATCAGTAACCAAAATGGCGCCGTGACTGTCTTTCAAATGTCTCATAAATATGTATATAAAGATCGTGGTTCTAAGGTGTCGACACGAAAGTTCATGAAAATATCCGACATATTTAAGCTGTATTCTACGCCCATCCTCGTTGGAGAACAAATCCGATTGAAATGTTGTTTGGAAGGAGACAGAAATACGTTATTTTATTTCCCCTTAAATACGCAATACGTGTCTAAAGACGACTTAAGATTCAACTATACACCTGGTGTACAAATTCTTTGTTTTAACGCTGTAATTTTTGTTTTAGAGCATAAATCTAAAACGTTTGTTTGAAGAACCAATTTAATGTATGTGTTCTTTAACGTTTTTGCCCTAAATTTGCGTTACTTGGTAAATTCAATCTTTAAATAGTGATAGAAAAATATCTGTATCCATTTTTTTTCTATCACTGTTTCAAAATTGCATTTAACGCATAAAACTAATCTTATGCAAACATGTTAAAGAACACATACGTTAAATTGGTTCTTCCACCAAACAAGTTTTATTTTTACCCTAAAACAAATGTTTCGGTTTTAAAACAAAGAATTTGTACATCAGGTTTATAGTGGAATCTTAACGTCATAACTTCAAAATCGGAATTGAAAGAGGGGAATAAATAGGATTTAAGTTATTTAAAAAAAATTTAAGTAATAATAAATAATTCAAAACATGCTGCGAAAACCGGGAAGAAAAATATAATTTATTAAAGCCCCGCCCTTTAGTTTTGCAATGGTTTCGAAAATATTTTTTTGCGCAAATTAATACATATACTAAAAATTAATTTTTACAGTTATAACACTTATATGTCATCGTTTGTATCTGAATTTTTCTGTTGCAATACACCAAACGGATTTTTAGATTATTGCCTCTGAAATATCACATATTTCGTTGTCAAAATAAGCCAAAATGAAGCAAAACAATTTTTTGCTAGCAAACGGTTCATTATTAAAATAAAACTGTCTGGCAAAATTGTGTATTGTATGACTGTGTAGTGTCTCAAATTTTTTCAAAGCATTTGGTTAAAGAACATTCGAATTATTTGTAATTGTCTGAAATGGATGTAAGATCATTGTCTTAAGATGTATGAAGGTTTCTAAACCACATCCTAAAGGGTTGCTAAGCATATTGAAGTTCTGGTAAAGAGAGGTGTTATAAAATACGGTATAAAGACAATCACGAATGACCATCTTAATCTCTGTCGTCCCCAAAAGACAGTCACAGGTGACCATCTTTACCAGAGAAGAAGTTAAGAGATTAGACGCCCAGGTCTTCACATGGTATGTTCGGTGGCTTATATAGGACTCAGACAGCAATAACTGTATTTATGACGTACCTATATCCATAATTCTTCAATGTCACTTGAGTCTTAAGTGTGTGTTCTATTGTTCTAACAAGATAGTCACTGATCACTAGAGCCAGTGATTTTTGGTGAAAAGAATTATGCAACATTTTGTTTCAATGCCTCAGGTGCACATCTGCAGCCGTGCTTCATAGTCAGTGATTGGCTGTTTTTAACTCTCAACGTCTTGGGGATCTACCCGCAAATTACAGACGCGTGGTGTCGCATTAACCTTATTCTCATTGGCACAGTCAAATGAGCCACGCCTCTGCACAAATACACGCCGCCAATAACCACGAAGCACAGATGCAGGTGTGAACGTAAGGCATTGACACAAAATGATGCGTAAGACTTTTCACCAAAAATCAACGGCTCTACTGATCACGTATACCGTAACTTCACTTCCCGTTTTGCCGATGGTTACAGCTTGTCTAAATATGTTGTACCCATATACCTTCAACAGTGTTGATGGTACGGCTGGACACAGTCAACTTTTAATAATGGCGAAAATGCGAGTATGATTATTATAACTGATGATATCACGCACGTCCTGGGTGGTGGCCAGGATCTGACGATAGGGCCAGAATGTGGATATAGGAACTCCTCAAGTACAGAACATAACCTCGTTGTGTTTGGGCTCATTTAATTTGTTTTAACAAGCCCGATAACCCTAGGTGGTATCCGAGGTCTGATGGGGCAGGAAGGTTGACATACGAATTTATCGATGACGGTGATACTCAACTACCTAGCTTAATGTGGGGTACGTGCCGAGAAGCTGGAAGGTAAAGAGAAGGAAACACATGCATATCACTAACGTTCCAACCTCTTGGTACCCGGCGCTCCTTGTTGTATATAACCTTACACTTCTAATCCGGAATTCTGGGAGGGTGGACCGTCTTTTAACTCGGTACTCGTATAAATCAAGTAGTGTGGGCAGCGGTGGCCGAATGGTCAGACCATTCACCTTCCCCCAAGGCGATCCGAGTTAGATTCCAAGCGGGGTCGGCCCCCGGATTTTCGCATGTGGGGATCGTGCCGGACGATGCCGTTGGTCGGTGTGTTTTATCGAGGATTTCCCATTTCCCTGCACCTTCATTCCAGTGCTGCTCCATTACCCCCTCATGTCAACGCTCACCAGCTTTAAAGACCTAGATGTTAAGTGATGTTCAACCGAATACAGCGCCAAATATATAATACTATGAAATTATACATTTTACATTTTTTTTTTTCGCACTTAGTCCTTCCAGTACTATTGCGTGTGTTTAGCGACTTAGCCACAATGACCCTCAAGGTGCATGTTCAGAACAATGGCGCATCATCTTCCGACAAATGTCATAATATGGAAGTAATTTATTACCTAACAAAGTAAAAATGTGTAGGAGACTAACATTAATGCATGAAATGTAAAAAACTTTCATACACTTTTAGGAAAGTTTGTAGTGGGTAAAATACTGTAAATAATTTAATTAGTAAATACGGCAGTGCACCACCTCCGCTCAAATGAAACATTTATGGCTCGAACATTCATCGCGCACATTCAACTTACGATTCCAAAGGCTTGTACGGAGAATCGAACCACGCTTATTAGTCTTGCCTACTTACTGCTCCACGAGCAGTTATGTATAAGGTACACGTAGTGTAGAAACGGCCCATTTCCTCAGACGTTATTTTTTCCCCGGAAGAGTACATATGTTTTACACTTATTTTATGTACGATACCTGCAATTTGTACCATGATTTCCGCGACTTACAACTACACGTGTGTTTGGCAGTTTTGTATACGCAAATATGTTCTGCAACGTGCTTAAGAGCCCGTGTCCCTTATTTTGAGAACTTATTTTTAATTATTTCCTAACTAAAAATTTGGCAAGATTTAATTGAAAATATTTCAACAGGGACGTAACTAATTACTTTACCTTTCGTTACGTACATTGTATTCGAAACATTAAAGTGTCGCTATGAAATAATTAAGCTAAATGAAATTTTACGATAAAAATTCTTTCCCACCAAATAATAAACACTAAATAACTCCCGATACCGATTCTTATAATACGCATCTAACATTAAAATTTAATGTTTCCATACGAAAACATTGCCGGTTATTCGCCATATCCTTTTATTTACTAAACGAAAATTATTATTGTTAACAAAAGAGGTGACACGGCTTCTTAAAGGCGAATAAAGGCAAGTGCGTGGTTACCATATCACAGCTGGGTTGGAGTCCGCCAACAGTTATACCACTTTCTCGTCCCCGTCACTGGAAAGCTAGCGAGCAGCGGTTTATCTACTAACTCAACTTACATGTCCAAACAAATATTCACTTCCGCCAAATCTTCAACACATTGGTAATTTTACTGCCTTCTCTAGAAAAGCAACCAATCACGAGGAAAAGGGAGAAACTCCGCTGAACATCAGCATGTAAAATGGTGTAGGGCCATACCAGTACACGAACCGGTTGGTCACAGCCTGTTGCAGCAACACAGATGTATGTGTAAGTTAACGTATGTCCACAGAGTTGGTATTAATGTGTCCGCCTGGGATATGTTGCGCGTTCGAGGCTCACAAGTGCGGCACAGTACGCACATCACGCCTCCATACAGGCGCAAGTCACTAAACACATGGGCAAACTCGCCTCTATGAGACATTCAATGTTGACCCTAGTATTTTTTGACAATATTAAAAATAAATCTGTATTGTAATGGCATATTCGTTTTAAAAGTATCTGCGCCAAGATGTTCATACCTAAATAGAATGGCAAACAAAACATCCACGTTCGCCATTTCCAGCAGTGTGAACATAAACTCCGGAGATAAATAGAGGAGCTGAAATGGGTATGTGTGACGTTCTTCTAATGCGTTCCCTAAGTAGACATAACTTACGCAGACCGAGCAGTTTCCGAATGGACTATATGTATAACAGCCATTCGGCGGCTTGGGCAAGTGTTCATCTTACATTACGTTTCATTTATGTAGGTCGTGAATGTACTATGTCTTGTCTAACTTGCTCGTAGTCAGGCAGTAGACATATAAGCCCTTTTTGAGGCTAGGTTCAAGGAGAGTGAGTACGCACAAGAACATGCGAAGAAACTCGCACGATTTTTTTTTGTATCACCAGACGTCTTTGGTGTGAGGCGAGGAGGAGGGAATTTTAATGTGCGAGGTCTTTCCCCCCTTGATGGCACGTGCCTGCTATGCCCCCCTACCCCCTCAGCGGGGCTCCGACTACTCTACTACCCTAGCGAGGTCCTGCTTGCAACGGCGGGAAACAAGCCCTTTGTGCGTGGCAAGTGATCCCAGCGCAACGCGACGTGCAAGCACATACGTTACCCGACGAACCCCCTCCTTAGCCCTACTGTAATTGGCGGAGCGATGCAACCAATGAGGGGAGTTGGGCGCGAAGTGCGAACCGCGGTCTGGCAGCTGCTCACAGTCGGCGCTACCCTCCTCAGTTCCCCCTAGCAGTCGCTCGTGAAAGCCCTCGCCCCTAGCCCGCGTCTTCCCGACCCCCACACATCTCTGCCATCTGTTCCTTACCGAGATGTTACATCGTCTGGAGGGCTCCGAGGGACAACCTCCCCCCCCCCTTCCGTCAACATTCTCTCGAGATATTTGTAGCCATCGCCCCGGGATGCGAAATCAAAGACAGTTAACATCTGCTCCGCAAGTAACAAATAAATCACACTATTTCGCTTTCGCGTCTGTACTCTGACGTATCACGTTTGTGCTACCACTACTGTACAAGTGTAGTAACAGAATGTTCCCTCACATGCACTAAACTGCATTTTACACTACACCACGCATTTTACTGTCGGCTGAGCTCGAACTCAATTCGACTCGCAAGTGTCAGATAAGGGTACAGATGTACCAGATATGCTCGGTATATAGTGCACGAAGCCACTGCTGTTGAATTAGGCATTAATAAACTGAAAATGACCTTAACCAATTTGATGGACAAATTACTATTGTTCATCAGTGAATTTAAATACAGCGTAACTGTGCATGGGTACATTAAACAATGAAACACAGCACTTACTGATATAATACAGGTTGCAAATCTGCGACTTGCGCAGCGAAGTCTTTCAGTGCGGATGGGCACTTCTTCCTACATTATATTAACGTAATGAACTATGCACGCAGCTTTCTCGATGCTTGAAAGGGAAGACATAATACATCCCTTCAATGCCCTCGGAAGGTAAGGCTCACACTACTTTCTTCGCGCTCTTGAAACCTACATCCAGAACACCCTCCGTGGCCTTTAATGACAAGGCTGCTCCTGAGATCTAAGGCATTCATAGTGTCCACTATACACATGGAAGACGAGGCTCACACTACTTTCTTCGCGCTCTTGCAAGCTAAACCCAGCACATCCTTCGTGGTTTTGAATGACAAGGCTGCTCCCGAGATCTAAGACATTCATAGTGTCCACTATACTAATGAAAGATGAGGTTCACACTACTTTCTTCGCGCTCTTGCAAGCTAAACCCAGCACATCGTCTGCGGTCTTGAATGACAAGGCTAATCCTGGGGCTGAGACACTCATAGCTTCCACCATATTATTGGAAGCCCAGTCGCACCACAACTCTTGAAGCAGGAGCAGAAGTTCTATCACGGTTTGTAGGAAACAAACATATATATATATATATATACAGGTGTACAGAAACGCATAATAAGCACACCCCGTAAATCCAGGGCTAAATTGGAGACGAAAATGTTAGTGGGAAAATGGTGCACGATGACATTTCATATGCCCTATGTAGCAATATAGCACTGTACTTAGTCCCCTCTTGCACTCCACAATTCTTACTATTACTGTTCTGACATGCATATTATGGTGCAGGTTAAAATCGCGAGCAGTCCAAATATGTTTCTATGATTTTACTCGACATAAAGTACATAAAATAATACATGGATGTGAGGCACAAAAGATAAAAGAAGTCTTGCACCGTGTAATGCTGCCACATTGTGCACGTAAAATATAGATGGACAACATTTTTGCAACTTACATTTTCGTCTCTAATTTAGCTCAGGATTCGCATGCTGTGGTTATTATTAGTTTGTTTCCGGTGTGAGACACAGTGTCACTAAGCAATAACACTCAAACTAGTGATCATGTCCTTAAATGTTTCAGACTAAAGTTTCAGTGTTTCGAGAAGACCCGTCATACTGGGCCACCCTATTTTTTTTTTTTTATCGGTTGAGTTGATGGAGGTGCTAAAGCTACGACAAGGTCAACTCCACTTTGTTAAATGGAACCATTATCTTTTTTCGATGGCATTAGTACCGATTTGACAACGAATTCAGCGACCCACAACACAAGGTCATTTAATCACGCACCCAAAGGTATAAGTCACACATTACCTTCTAATATGAGCACATCGGATCGCGAAAATGAACGATTTTCAATAATCATTTGATATATTAATGGTGTTGGGGGAATGCCGTAAAAATTACAGAAAAGCCCAGGATTTGTATATGGCTCGTAATCCGGATAGGCAACAAAAATCGCACATGACTTTTAAGCTATTAGTTGACCGTATCTCTCGCTTCGGTATAGTGAAACAAACACGTGTCAAGAGGTCGACCGATTGTGAATGAAAACAACGCGGCTACTATCGTAGCTTTTGCTGCACTAAATCCACATGCGAGCAGTAGGCAAATGGAAAAAGAGATTGAAACTAGTTAGCGATCTGTACTAAGAATATCACATCAACAAAAGTTCCATCCGTATTGTATGACATTACATCTGGATTTGTACGGCAATGATTTCTTAAATCACTACGATTTCTTAAATCGCTACAATTTACATAACTGGATTCGTAGACAAATGTTCACTGCAGATGTCTCCTTTTTGGGTCATGTGCTCTTTTCCGACGAATCTAACTTCACAAATACGGGAAATGTGAATAGGCATAACATCATTGCTGGGCAAATTAGAATCCTCGATGGATGAGAACTGTACAATTTCAACATCCGTGGTCCGTTAATTGTTGGAGCGGCATTGTCGGCGATCACTTCGTTGGTCCATATTTTTTCTGAATGTCGCTTGACTGGGCAAGTTTATGCAAACTTTCTGCACAACGTACTGCCTCAATTACTGGAAGACGTGCCTTTTACATATTCGCACGCTTAACGATATGAAAGAAAGACTTCGCCGAGCATGTACCGAAATTACACCACAAATGTTGGCTATAATTCGACGGTCTTCTCATCAGCGAAATAACAAGTGCTTATAAGATGAGGGTCATCACTTAGAGCATCTTCTGTAGGTAGACTCAAACCAAGGTTAGTGGATCCTTTGAATGCGTGACTAAATGACCTTGTGTTATAGGTCGCTGAATTCGTTGTCAAATCTGTACTAATATCATCGAAAAAAGATACATGGTTCCATTTAACAAAGTGGAGTTGACCATGACGTAGCTTCAGTACCTACCTCCTCCGATAAAAAAAAAATAGGGTGGCCCAGTATGACGGCCTTCTCGAATACAAACCTTTGTCTGAAACATTTGTGGATATTATGATCGCTAGTTTTGAGCGCTATTGCTTTGTAACACTTCATGTGTCTCGCCCTGTATAAGCAAGTAAAGTTCTAAGCAAATTATTGTTCATGTGCCGAGTTTGTTGTTTTTTTCTCTGCTCCCATTATTACTGTGATATTTACTGAATATCTCTATAGGTTTTTTTTACTGCTGCGTTACGAAACGAATGTGTGAAGATTGCATGATGCATACATTTCGTTGTGCGTGCGCGGTTGCACTACCAACATTGAGTTAAAACGTCATATTCTTTTGTCGGCATAATATTTTTTTTTTTTTTTTTTTTTTTTTCGAAATTCGCCGATCTTTGAAAAATTGATACCTGTATCCAAGTTTATCTTAACATATTTTTTTATTACTTCTGGCAGTAATGCTACTAAAACAGATTCATTTTACACCTCGAAATCCACATTTTCCCGGAGGAGGACTCTGAACCCCCCCCCCTCCTCCACCAATCCTTTTTTTTTGGGAGGGGGTGGGTGAACCAAAAGGGCCTGAAATACAAAGAGCTCTGGCACTATAAAATTTGGGCAACAACACTGAGGCTCACACTACTACTTTCGTGCTCCTGATAGCTAAATCGCACACATCCTTCATAGTATTTAAAGACAAGGCTGCTCCTGACCGCTTACACACCCGCAGCTTCCACCATACCGTCAGACGCTTAGGCACAAATAACTTTCTCAGTGTTACCGAGATTTGATACTCGTACAAATCCCGCCATTATATTGAATCTTAAAACATGGATCTTGCCCCGTGCATTTTTAGTTTTCTTACACAGACCACCACTTGACAAATGTTTGTGTAGCTTTACATGAACTGTACTCCCCGCAGTTTTGAGAGTTAATACGCGGACTACAGCCCTAGTACATTTTGTGGGGTGATACATGGACTACTCCAATATGTAATTTTCAAAGCTAATACATACAAAACAAACCTATTCAATGTTTTTTAGTACTAATAAAGTAAATGCATCACTTAATGCTACAAGCACCGCAGTGGTACCCATCCCCTATCTAAGACGCAATGCGCAAATCCCCCCTCCCAAAAATATCCCCCAAAAACTCAAACAAATTTACTACGAATTACACTTCAGTACTGGAGAGATATTTAGGCTACCATTTCGTAAAGACAATCGTAAACAAATACAACTGATCTGGTTTCTCTTTGTAGGTAATACCAAGATAGCATTTGTACAAACATGAAAACATTTTTCGTTTATGATTAAATATTTTACTCTTGAAAAAAAAAAAACCCAACTTGCGCAATGGTCCCTCCTTGTGGACACTCCTGACACCACGTTTTTTCCTGGTTTTTTTTTTTTTTTTTTTTTTTCCCCAACAGCCAACTCACACGCTGATTCCTCCCTGGGAGTGTTGGATGTTCCTTCCATACTCTCAAATTATACGATAAGAATATTTTCTTGTGGTCGTTTATCTGTTCCAAAGAACCCGACAAATGGATTTTCGCTGATACTCAAATTGTGCACATAAAATTCGAATAATTTAAACTGCACAATAAATGCAAGTCTTGTCAACAGATATGTAATGTGAACGAGTTTGACATTTATCCACCTCTAACAGGTCCACGTGATTTTATTTTACATCACACGTGTCATTTTGAAATTAATTTTTATGTTTAAAGAATTAAGAATCCATTAAATCTTGCACAAGTTCGCATAATAATTTAGCCACAATTACTAGTTAGGTAAAGGGGGAAGGAAGTTTTGAACTTAGGAAAAATGTATAAATCCGTTAAGGAAATAATTACTATCAATTGAATGTTGTATATGAATTAATTTTTTAATGCACGAAGTGTAAAGTTCTCCAAGGTGTCGATTTTCTTGTACTTTTCTCGCCAACCTCCGAGTTTACAGATTTTCATAAATTAGAGGTTGGCGAGAAAGGTACAAGAAAATTGAATGATACCACTGATTACATACAGTCAAGTAACACAGTTTGTAAAGTTCTCGTCAGCATTCGCCGCACTAAGAAACCGTTAGAGAACTTCTAAGTAAACTAAATGTCCCATAACCACAATATAGTACTCTTGGGGGCTTAATAGTTAATTAGTACGATACAAACCTAGTTAATTATGAAATACTTAAAAGCGTTACAAATTAGTCGTACTAACTTAGTAAATACTACATTAATTCCTATTATAATAAGGGCTTCGATCACTGACCCTTTCACAGGCTGTACGTGTATCTAAAGATTCGTATATCAGTCAAGTGGAATTCCCTAATTTTCATTCAGTATAACGTTAATTTAAATGAAAAACCTCGTAACTTAATTTTTTTAAGATAGGACACTTGACGCTTTTTAAACCATCTTAAGGTATTTTCCAAAGAAATATTATTAAAAGTAAATATAAACAATGTCATAAAAAAAGTATTTGTTCTCTGTGTGAGGGAAACTAAATAGTGTTTCTCTCGTCCTTTCTAAAACGCTCAAAAAGGCACGCGGTTTAACTTACTAAAAGTCTCAATCGATACCACGTTAGCTTTCCTTGCCGTGACCTTGAACATGACAAGAAAGTCGGTTTATTGCTTGTATCTCATAAGAGGTAGCATTTACGGGAAATATACCCTGAACAAAATATGTTGAAAATTAAATTTCCTACAAAAAAGGCCCTTGCCAATCTTATTGTCAGACTACTCCTTTTCCTTAAAATTCAGTGACCACTTTGGAGAACGCAACAATTGAAGGGCTGAGGATTAGAAGGGTGATATCAACCAATTCCTAATTTTTGAGAACAGTGGAAAGAAGATTTTGTTTAGAAATATTTGTTTTGTATTGAGCTACTGCAAAATGCTAATTCTTCAATTGTTAAATTTTAATATTTCTCTTTTCGCCAAACAACTTTTTTTAATTGTTTTGTTGTTACATATTTTATTAAAAATTCACTTAAAAAATAATCGCATTATTAACCCGTAAAAAATTATAAGTGGGTTATCAGCCACATATTAATTTACTCAAAAAGTTAGAAGTGGGTTATCAACCAATAAGTGTACATTGTTGTACAGTATTACTAACGGGTATAGGAACAATATCCGACGCCAATCTTTTATTCTTCTATGGAAGAGAAATCATCAGTTGGCACCTTAGAGTATATTATA
>PNEQ01100672.1:0-15363 GCA_003012365.1 Medauroidea extradentata | reverse complement strand
TTCTCCTAAGCGACAGACCACTCCTTCGCATAAATCGTCGGCACCAACCAATGCTTGCCTTGAATTCTCTTCGCGGCACATTCAATTCATTGGCTATTTCCAGTGCCTTGAACTGAATCACCTCTCTGCTAATCTGGAGTCCTTCACTCCGTTTTTCTTTTACAAATTCTAGGACACGCCTGTCAATTTCCGGATTTCTCCCCGTTTTGGGTCCTCAAAATGCTTTTCTAGTTGAAATTGCATTTTTCAACTTGTTTGTTTGAGCCTGCCAACGACGCACATTTTTTTCATCAACGCCATATTTTCGTCCAGCTTCCACATTATTCGTAGTTTCTGCGTATCGTATAACCATCACTTTAAAATTGGCGGAATAACTACGCCTAATTCCCCTGCTAGTAGAAGCTTTAACTTCAACGTGATCAGCCATTACGAACAGATTGTTTGCTGCGCGAAAAGAATTTTTAGGTTACCGTTATGAAAGAAATGTTTACGTTTATTCGTACATTCATTTGAAGTGGTACCAACATTTTTTGATTTAATGGCTACATTCCCTACATCCTTGGAAAGTCTTGTCGTACCGGCATTTGTTTATTCGGGTCGTTACAGTTGGCGCCATTGATATTGACTTTCGTTTTCGTTCGGTTTTCGTTACTCTGTGCCGTTTGCAATGTTTTTTTACAGTTTTTTTTTCTTGTATATGTTACAAACAAATAAATTTACCGAAGCCCGTTAAATATCAAACAAATACCTATGCTTTTGAAAGCTTTGTGCTGAGACGTCTTTGTACTATTATCAAATAATATGATACGTTTTTGGGGTTATGTTTGTGTACTTGATTTTACAGTTGGAAAAATTACTATCACGTAAGTACGGCGTAGTTTTAGATCAGTGAACTGTTCGTCTGATAATATTTTTATGCAATAAATGATCCTCCATGAAAATCATGTTTATATAATCGAATTTTGTTAGTGCCCCATTATAGGCCGACTCGAGATTTCAAGGTTGATAAACTTGGCAAAAAAGGTTGGCCTATTTTCGGACCAATGCGGTATGTACTGTATTTGTCATATTTATAGTGTAAGTTACCAATATCAGAATTGAATATACTGTTACACGATGTATTGCACGTGCACATACCATGAGAACATCTTAAAATGTTAGATCTGGATTTTTTTATATTTTTGTAAATACTGTTCCACATTTTACTTTTTTTTTTGTTTTGCAAATGCTATCATGATTTTAAACAAAAACGGTAAGCATTTGAATGGGAATGTACACTTCATTATTCAGATCAACACATGTTCCCACGAACTCATCACACTTCTCCATTATCACAGTACAGTATCTGTTTTTGTTTTATCGACAATGTCAGCTTTTTTTTTTTTTAGATTACATTACCGTTTTATAACCATCTAAAACACGCTGCACTAAAATGGAAATTATTTAAAACGCAACTGTTTGTAATAAACATTTTCAAACACGTTTTGAAAATTTTAGGATAAAGTTACCGTTATTTGCACTTACAAAGACAAACGAACGTACATGAAGTGATCAATGTTGCCAACGTGACTATATAGCGCTAGGGGCACCAGCGTTCTCTTGCCGCCATCTTGAATTTATTGTATTGTGAGCGCTAGCATTACACGCGATCACGGTCACTCTCCTATGGCTTTGCACGTGATCACCAACCTGTTGTGCTGTTTCTTCTTTGTTCTATTTCCAAACCAGTTTAGTTTTGTCATCTATGACTTTGAAGTTTCGTATTTTTATTGTCTTCGGATGGCGAAAGCGTGAATGAAAAACATACAAACAGCGGGAAAAATAAAATTTTGATGATGTGATATGCTGGAAAATGTATCATTGCACTAAATGGCAGACAAACGGAACCTGAAGAAAAAAAGTGCAATTTGCGGGAAAACGTAAATAACTGTAACATAAATACGAGGTTTCACTGTACTTATTTCTTTGTAGAAGAGCTTAAACCATCCGTCGAGAAACAAAAAAAGTTTGTTAAAATTTGTTGGAATTTTTGGACGCGTGAGTGATTTTGAGATACACACGTGCTGGTGTTGCACAAGCGCGTGCCTAGATCCTCATCCTGGTTGCTGGCGAGTGAACCAGCATCTAGGTACCCAGTCTTCGCAGCGCAGCAGTAGCCGGCACAAGAACTAATGCACAGATAGTGCTTCGCGTCTCCTTTAGAATGTGCTGCAGTGTCGTGTGCTCTATGGTTTAATTCTATTACTGTTAGAATGCAGTGATGTGCAGCGTAATTGTTCACACTCTTGTCCAGTGATAAAACAAGCGAGTTTATAAAAAAATTTGTAATATTACTTATGCATGCTTTCTACAGCGAATTTATTACCGTAAGCAATTTGTTTCTTCGATGCTAAACGCTCGGAGTGCAAGGCATTTTTAGCGGGCAGACCAACACGAGTTTGTTTCACGAGCGCGCCTGCATACAAGCTACGATGGCTACTGCTGCCAAGCATATTTATTTTACCGTGGTCTCACAAACTTTTAAGTCTGTTCATTATAAAAAATTTTTACTATTTTTCATGGGTTTTTGTTGCGGGAGCGGGCCGGAGAGTGAAGGGAATATTGACGGCTCGGCGGTGTTAGTCATCACTTCTCGTGTTGATGGCACGCGTAAGGACGGCCTAACTCACTATGCGCACGCTCTGCGAGTGTTCTCCTGGAAGTTTTTACGGCGATTTTTTCTTTTCACTGCTGTGGCTTACCAATTGCGGTGAATGCGTTTTTTTATTGTTTTGAGCGAATATACTCTTTAAACATTACGTTAAATTCCGATGGATTGTGCTTTTTTGTTTTTGGGGGGGTGGGGGTTGAACACGCGTTTAATGAAACATTGATTTAGTCTACATTTCCGGGTCCCATGGCATTTTGTTGCATCGGGGTTCTCCTGTAAAGAATTACATTACTTTTGTTCCAGTTTTACCAGTGTATAACATCTATTAACATTGCCGAAAATAAACACAATATTTAATTTCATCCTTGGGTAAGTGAAAGCTATTATGAATTATCAACTCGCGTAACTCACCAAGTTAAAAAACAGGCCGAAAAGAAATATATGTTAGGAGTCTGCCACATCTGTGCAGATGTGTCTGACTGATCCGTCCGTGATGGTTTGTGTTGATGGTGTGGACACAAATGTGGCTTCTGATTGAGTGTATTGGTCACGTGATATAGGTATATATGGTGCAGATCTGCCCACCCCGAAAGTTTGTCGACTTTTTGTTCATAAAGCATGTGGTCTTTGCTTATTTGAATTTAAAGAAGACGTCTGCATTAAAAATGCATATGCAGTAATGGCAGCCTACTTTACTCCCACTACACTTACATTTTACTTCAGGACAGCTGGATGGATCGGGTCAGAATAATGCATTGTGAGGCATGTCGACATAATTGTGGCAAACCTCGTACGTTTATGGAATTTAAAAATGGGCATTGATGAAGCCGAACGAAATATCTCTTATTATATTGAAGAACATTAAAGTTTTGGTAAATAAAGAATTTATTGTGCGACATTTGTGTATAACCTCACGGCGTATTATTGAAATGTTTCTACACCAAAATAAATTACTGCTGGCAGTACGCGATGGCACATATAGGCCGGCGTAAATAGCATGCATTCAAGTTGTAATTTTACTTTTGAAATCTCATTCATTCACCGAATTATTCATTTAGCTTCTCAAAATTTGCCTAACACTTAAAATGTGCAGTTATTGAACTGTCTCCCATTAGTTTTCCATATCACGGGTGCCACTGCTCATGTTCATATTTTTACACCGCACACAAGTATATTTTGGAGTAAACTGACAAGGTATGTCTAAAATTGGTTTGCAAACAAATTCCGACAGCGTGATTTATTTATTACTATTATAACTGGATAGCAAATCCATAAATTTATGGTTGGTAGCTAATATGATACTTTTTAAAAACATTTAAAAAGTAGCTAATATGATTTTAAAAACATTTAAAAAGTAGCTAATATGATACTTTTTAAAAACATTTAAAAATTTTCTCTGGAAATATTACTTTTTGCTTGGGATTCAAGAAAGCTACTTTTCCCAAGGGATTTCTAGAGACTCTGGTTCCTGCAGTCTTTATATATATGTACTCGTTGCATCGTTTTAGTTTCCATCGGTTTCCCTTATCTATAGTTTATTATTGTATGATTTTCAAGCTTTCCAATTTTTTTTTCAGTTTGCTTATTTCATAAATAAATCTGGTAAGGAAATCCCATCATTTCGGTACGGTAATGTGGTATGTATATGTGACTTACAGTTTCGTATGTAATAAAGAAAACTGTAATATTGGAGTTTTGGGAACTAATGTGCTTTATTTATAGCTATTGTACTATATTAACTACAGAGTACCGTATTATTCACACGTTGTACGAACGTATCCCGAACTTTGCCAAACACAGTTGTCTTCTTTGCTCAAAATGGCTGTCGTGACTCGTGCAAACAAAAGTCACGAGACTGTTTCAGTTTGAAGTGGCTTTCCAATTTACCATTTTCGTGTAGTAATTGCTCAAGAACATGCATAAAATTTTGTGGACTGAGTGAAACTATCGTATAATTCTTATTTTTCCATCAAATGTTGAAGTGTACGTCGTAGTTGCGTAGTGTTTATAAACATTGTTTTTGACCAGGTTAAATGTATCATTTTGTTGTTGTGACGGCGTATTTTAGTGCCAGTAATTGTCTCAACGTCGCATATTTAATAGTCGTAAAACGTAGGAATATTGCAATTTTCATATCTCGGAAATACGACTTTACAGTTTTTAAAATGACGTTTTTATACAATTGCCAAACCGTGCGGATGTAAAAACTGTTCAAAAATTACATGGTATTGTATAAGAGATTAAATACTCTCATATCTGCACGGTCAATGATGTAAGATTTATTTCTCAATTCCACGGTATTTGCAGTGTCGGAGAGTTATGGTTAGGTATGCCAAGTGTGATTAAATTGCCTAATTTGCGCTCTAAGAATTTTTCGTGAATTTATGGAACTATGAAAGAGAATTTAATAGCTGTATTACCAGAAATCGTAATGTAGGGGCTTATCTTTTGATGTATTAAAATTGGTCAAGTTTGTAAACTTGCAGAAAACAAAACTACCTCTACTAGGTTTATTTAGATTTGTATGAATATTTATATTGTGAGCAGTATTTGATGGTACAACAAAGTAAGCCTGATTTATAATTAGTTCAGTAATTTCCCTGTTAAGTTTGTTTTCTTTATACAGTAAACTCTCACAAATCCGGGGGTCTCGGGGATTTGTGACCTTCGGATTTCTGAAAACCACGGATTTTTGAAATACTGTATTTTCCATAACAAAAATCTGCAAAATTAAAAAAAAACCTAGTTTCATATACTGTAAGTCCCCGATTTACGTCGTCCTGATAAACGTCGTGGTTTTTTAGGAACGTATCCCCCAACGTAAATTGAGGACTTACAGGTATAAGCTAACGCTGTTTAAAATAATATAATTTATAAAAAACGGCTCCTCGAACACGTTTGACAACACTGGCCGGCCAGCTCTGGGCACGGGCAGCCGGCTGCGAGCCGTCAAGTCGTAAACAACCTTTCATTGTCACAGAGAAGCAGAAACAGCGATTACTATTTCCTTCTCCGCCCGTGTGCCGGCGAAGCAAACTACAGTGCACATAGCAATACCTTATATTTTACTTACCGCAATCATTGATTATTCCAAACAAGGCACGAAAAAATAAAAATTTAACACTTTATGCACAGATTAATATTTATACTTTTTTCCACCAAATAGCTCGCACACACATTAAACTAGGGAGACACACAAAAAGTAGACTTTAATTATTTCTAGAGTTGCAATTAACAGCACACGAGGTGTAAGCAGTCCCACAACATGAGTGAGGATGTCTGTTTGATGGCCTGTCTTTTGTGAAGGAAGGTAGAATACAGGATATGGCATTGCATTACCTCCGACACAGGGTAACAGTCTTTTTTGCTTTCTGAAAATTTCATTAGCGTGTCCTAAGCAGCAGCGTCCCCACTCCACGTAACATCTGCTTCGTCACTATCGTTATCGTCTCCACTACCTTTTTTTTTTTTTTTACAGTTTTAACGAAAACCATTTGTACAGTGCACTGTCCAAATACTGTAGTTTGGAGTGTTTTCCGATCATGAAATCCTTTATCTGACTTGCTGTTCGACATAAACATTTTAAGTTTGGCGCTACTATTTTTAATGCTGTATACAGTTATCTCGCTGATAATCTTCCTTGATTGCAGAAACCTTTACACCCCGCTCCAATTTCTTGCAAATCTCGAACTTTTGTTTTTGTGTTACCGTTGCGTGCTTCTTTTTTCTTACTGGCGCCATTCTCACAACAGACAACACTAACAAATACCGTGAGCAGTGTCCATGCACGTCTTATCGGTTTGTTGTGTTCCGGGAAGACACGTTGACCTTGGGCTTGCCACATCTGCTGCTACTAGTACCGTTAGATGCTTGCTACTGTAGCAGCGCGTCACAGCGCCGCACAAACGCGAAGAAGCTAGGTGCAGTGCAGCACGGCGCAGCATGTTGCAATAATCAAAACGGACATTGCTTTGAGAAAACCACGGATTTTTGAGTACCACGGATTTTTGAGTACCACGGATTTTTGAGTACCACGGATTCTTGAACTACGGACTGGCAAAGTTTACTGTAATTGCTCTCTAGGGAGACTGCAATTTTAGCCATGAACACAGCATATTAATAGTAGTCAAAATGTTAGGTAATTTTATTAATTATTCAGCATATTTATTATTTATTTTTTTTTGCATACAACATATTGATTTATTAACAGTGTAATATTTTATTTAAAAAATAGCCAAAGTGTTTTTAGTTCGATGTCATTTACATATACAGAACATGTGAAATGCTGCGACTTGTTTACGCAAAATTTTACTGATTTTGAAAATTGTACTATTTCTGAATCCTTGAGGTTGGCAGCTATGTCCAAAGATTTATACAAAACACTTAAAACAAATAAAAATACAGTGGATTCTCTATGTATTATTTTACAGCATTTTAAGACATCGATTGAAATACCTCAAGTATTGAAATTTTTTGTCAGTCCCATGAGAGACGGTGGATAGATACTTAGGACACTAGAAAACAAGAAACTTAAAAGAAAACATTAGTATCTCCATAAAAGAACAATTCTGGAGCTGATTTCGACCTATTAAAAAAAAGTAACCTAATATCTTGTAAAAGAAAAGTCTCTTGGCTGTTACAGCTGGCGCTTGCTGCGGGTAAAGTTGCCAATCTTGCTCATCAAATTCTTCGAGGAGACAGCGATGCTCGTGGGTAGTCATTGTTCTCAGGTGTTTGCGCGGCGGTCTCGCCGATTCGTTTCTCGTTAAAAAACACACACATTTATGTTCTCCGGTTTCCAGTTCTACGGAGATTTAGCACCACTGATTGACGGTGACGTCCAACACACACTCAAAAACACTAGTATTCAAGTGTCCAGCAATGGCACTATAGCGGGTTTCAAGTCTGGGATCACTCTGCCTTTTGTGAGCCTTGCCTGTAACTAAACTAGCTTAAGGGATAAAGGGCCACCAACAACAGAGAATACTAAATTCTAGGACAGACCCAAATAGTCAGCCAAAGACAACAAAATTCAGTTATAGAAGATTTCTCAAAACACAAACAGCAATACACAGCAAAGTTACTTGCGAGAAGGACTCAACAAATTCTTGCCTCATTACAATCACACCAGTAAAACACAAAATTTTACGAAGACTTCCAGGAATATTAAGACTACTCAAAAGGATATATATCAGAAGACTCTACAGCATCCTAAACTCAATCATAATACATACTAGTGTACAATTTCTAAAGGTGTTACAATCAGAAAAAGGTAAGTTTGGTACTGGATAAAAGTACGTAATCATCTTCAAACAGCTTGCATGGCTAAAGACTATGCGCAAAATTAGGCTTCTGTTTGCTAACCGAGGGTGGGCATGTAGTTCTTTTTTTTTACGAAATTCTTCAGGGCTTCAACCAACATGTAGGGGGAAAAAATTTCATAATAATCTCATGTGGCCACTGCATTTCCCTCGCTAGGCACACTTACATCAATGAAACTAAAAACTACGTACCGCCCTCCTGGACTTCAGAAAATACAAAAAACACACACTCTAATTAAATTTAATTGCACCTTCGGCTTGTATACTCCCTTGCACAGCGTAAAGCAAATTTTCGATTCTCCCCAATACTGTGACTTCTTCTCCTGGGGTGTAGGAATCATAGTATTAGTTACGAAACTTAATGTATCCGCTGCGCCTCCTAACTCACAAACATTCTCTTCGCCTAACATCCTTCCAGCTCGCCTAATTCTCGTGACATGGGCGCATCGTATTTTCTTAGGTTATACTTGGCTCTTGTCTTGGCATTTACCGTTTTTAGGGGCTATGCCCAGTCGGGGAAATTAGGAAAAACACGAGATCTGTTAGAAGGCTTAAGCAGGTGAGAATAAGATTTTGATAGGAGGCTAAACTTACTGCAGAAAACTAAGATACAAAAAAATGTATACAGGCTATTTGGTTCAGGTAAGGAGAGCCACAAGACTTATCTGGTGATGTTCTCTGAAGTTCGCTGTGTCGCTCGTACAAATTAAAAATTATAGATCCTTAAATTTTTTATTACTTTTAAAAAGAACAACAATAAACATTTATTTTCTTCCACATTCCTTTTTTTCTATAGACAACCTTCAATAATCAGCTCCACACTGAGAGAAATAAAATTGACAAATTGAAGTAGTGTTAACCCTGACTCTTAGGTGAGCAAACAAAATATGAATCTAAATCTATTAATCTTGATTCAGCCTTTAAAATAACTAAACTTAAATTATGTACATTTAAAAATAACAAACAAAATATAAATTAATCCAATCGGGCAATAAAATGGCTCAAATAAAATAAAAGAACCTCTGCCAGTCCATATATCACGCAGTAAAAGGTGGGTGATGGCAGCTATGCTACTAATAAAACCATGTAGAAAGATACAAAAGTTCTAGATCAGTCAGTGCCTGCAGGTATGAGAACATGAAACTCGGATAAATGCATTTTTCGTGCTGTTGCAATGTTTTGATGGTCAGGCCGGCATCCTCAAGAGGTGAGTGATTATGTATTGCATTATAGTGGGCAGTAAACAGCATATTTCCCAGCACAGAGAAAAGGTAGGGTATGGTGGGAAATTGTTATTGGTTATTGATTGGTTAGGTCGTAAGGCATATGTCAGTGTGTGTTCTCTCACTTGCAAGTAAGATGTATTTGTTCATCTGTCAACGTGTTTTATTATTGTGATCAATTAAGGTTAATGTTGACCATTATGCTAGGTCAGTGTTGTTTTTTTATTTGGTCAACATCTGTACGTGTTTTAGTATTGTGATCAGTTTAATGTTGACCGTTATGCTAAGTAAGTGTTGTCTTTTCACTTTGCCAAAGCAGTGATTACATCTCTACTGGTTTTGCATGTTCAGATGTGTTGGTATTTTTGTTTGTGCATGCGGTATTGCTGCTGGAGTGGATGTTTACCATATGAACCTATTGCTTTGGCATGTTGGAATGTGGATTTTGTTGCCTCTGAGTGACACCTTTTTTCATACTACTTCTGTTTTCATTTTGGTATGGGAGTTCAGGAGTACTTTTTTACCTTCTGCATTATTTGTTTGGTTTAGGGATTTAATTTTTATGCTAAGAGCACTTTCCTTCATTACTTGTTTTCCGTTAATGTTTTACTTTTTGGTAACTTTATCATAATTTATATGTTGTCCTTGATGTAGTTTAAGAAACACTTTATTCTTCGTTTTTTTGCAGTTATGGGTAATTGTGCTTTGGTATTGGTACACGTAATAAGTGTAGACAGAATCCTATATTTGTCTGCATTGGTGTAGCTGGTGTGACGTTTTCCATTTGTAGGTGGTGATGGGTACAAGATAATGTTTACGGGCTCGTGTTTATAGGTTTTCTGTAGTGTAATCCGAGTTAGGAGGGTTGTACTGGAAATAGTTCCTTTTATGATCTATAATATAGCTTAATGTATATGTAATCGCATACACTGTGTGATTGTGTGTAATACGTCTGTTTTTACCGCAGACTACGGCTATGGCAGTAGTTATGATGGCTACAGTGGGGGCAGAGGTGGTGGACGCGGGAAAGGTACAGGATCCTAATTCACATTCCATTTGTGAGCTATTGTACACTTATTCTGTTGGTAGGCACACACTATTTTTGCCTACTAATAGCATTATGTGAATACATAGCCATTCCTATTAGTTTTTGGATCAGAAGCTTTTACCCACTTGTAGATTGTGATGCTCTAGTCTTTGTGGTTCTCGTTTCTGGTGTGTAGGTGTTAAGACTTATCTTTCTTAACATAGCTGCCATCTCATTCATCACACGTAACCATTTTCATTGTGCTAGTATGTATATTATTTTTTCTGGAAATGCTTTGAATTTTGCAGTGTGTTTTGTTGAGAGATTGCAGCTGTGTTTTTGTTTTGCATGTTTTCGGATGATTATCTATGGGTACTAAGGGGGAAGTGGTGTTTTTATTAATTTTGGTTTCTTTTAAGCATACTGGTCAGCAATTGTAATGGGGTGGTTATCTTTTGAGTGGTTTTTATAGACAGTGAATAGTATGCCTGTATGTTCAAACAGCACTGTTAGCTACCACTCAATGCTTCATTGTTACTGTTGCTATTTTAGTTTTTGCTCAGTATTTTTTTATATAAAGAACTGGTGGTGCGCCTATTGCTCATATTGTTTTATAAAGGAATAAATGTTTTAATTTTTTTGTGTTCTGTGCTGCATTTCCAGTTCCTGTAGTTTTGTAGTAGTTCTGTTCAGAATAGGTGTTAATGACATTTTTTTCATTTTTTTTTTTTTTAATTTTTTTTTTAGTTTTGTAGTAACAAATTTAACTTCAGCAAAGTTACTGAGGCGTATCATGTTTGCATTGTATCTTCTTTACTGGGAATTGTAGACATTTAAATTTTTCACTCCTTTTATGTTTATTTCTGCCTGGATTGTGTAGATGTAACATACCCAGATGTATAACTTCCACCTGAAGTTGTCTAGCATTACTAAGGTAACACTTGGTAGATTACAGTATTAATGGTTGCTTACATGCTTTTAAGTTGGCATGACATTAGTAAGTTTAGGTTTTACAGTTGACAATTCATGCCATCTCAGGTTAAATTTATGTCCTAATTGCTTTTCGCACGTACGTACATTGTCGATCAGTTATAGTGTCAGTAACTTGTATTCGCGTCGTAGTTGCACTAGAGGTATGTTGTAACTGTGAAGTGCAGTGTTTGTGGCAGCATTGGGCTTTAGCCCCCCTTGAGGGAGCTAACAGTGCGTGTTTGGATGTTACAGGCAGTACAGGTGGTGGTTACAGTGGGAAGCAGAGGGGTGGGGCACGCCAAACTCAGAGACATCAGCCCTATTAGTTCCCCCACCTGTCACTCCATTCGTCATGTGTTTTTGTGTCCTTTGTCTTGGTAAGTAATTGCTTTACCTTTGGTAAATGCTGCATGAGTGCACTTTGCAGTTATCATCAAGGGTTATATAGGATTATTCACCTTTGTTGGTACAAATTTTAATGGTTTGTATTTGTAGAATTAGTTCAATATTGTTGCATGTTTTAATGACATAATTGCTATTAATACAGTTTGGTGTTGACTAGTTATATTTCTTGCAGCACAGCTAGTCTGTTGTATGGGTGGTTACTTTTTATTTCTATTATTTTATAATTTGGTTTTCTTTTATGCCACTTCGTGAACTCTTGCATTATGTATTTGAAAAATGGTTATAAATATGGTGTTATATGCATTGTTAGCTTTGTTAGTTGCTATACTGCTTCCCACTGTTAAGATGTTTGGCTACTAGCAAAATACAAGATTTTTTTAAAAAAACAAACCTGATTTTATTTATATTTACTATACTTTTCATTCTTCGTTCGTTCAATGTACTGAACAATTTATAATGGCGGTGGCATGGTCTGCTTTTGCTTAGCAGCGATACATACGTTGCAGAATTGAATGTATGTAGGTCCTTCCTCACCGTGCTCAGGTAGGCAAGGATCTAGGTGACTACACCATGTAGTCATGTTTCTGGAGCTGTGTTTAGGAGTGGCTGGTGAGAGACCACCAGCAGCAGTTGTTTTGAAAAATTCGGTACTGGTGTAAACTTATGCACCAGTCTATTTTATAATTGAAAAACTGTGTTACTTTACTATACCTTAATTATAAAGGAATCTGTACTTACCTCGTAGCTTTTAATCCTTCTTGCCTGAATGGTCTAATTGTCGTCATCCATGATAGCTGTAAAACATTAGAATAAGACTTAACGTTTCAGGTTGTTGGGCACATGATATTAAAGATTGTCGTAGAATTTTAACTATCTGTTGGTGTTAGGGAGTATTGATCCCTGTCAGATCAGTTACTTTTTTCACACTGACAAGGCAAGGATTGTTTGATATACTTTTTGTTATTCCATATGGCAGAGGTGCTAACTACTACGGATTATCCGTAGTTTATACGAATGACTGGTTTACTACGGGTGTATAGATTCTGTTGATAAACTACGTGTTTATTAGCTTCTGCCCGACTGTAAATAAACGACGTGTTCCATTGAGTGTGCGTGTGTTTTGTGGATTGTAAGACACTTATTTTCTTTCCCATGCTCTGGCACACATTGTTTTGCTTCTCCCTTTTTTAGTTTGCTGAAACCATGTTTTGGTGATGGTAGTGTATTTACAAACTAGTTTGTTTACGCTTTGCACTGCACGCGTCGGAAGGTTCTCATATGTATCTCATACAATTGTTTATATTGCTTCAGGTGAGACTTCAGACTTGTCTATTAGTTGTTGATGTTAACTCGTGCAATAATTGAGTTGTGCGTGGATTTTTTTGATTCTTCTGCTGATCGGCCATATTGAAAACTTATCCGTTTTGTAGTTGTTTACCGATAGTATGTTGATGGGAATGTTAAAATTCAATTATGAGTTTGAAACAGAAGATTGAGAAATGTCGTTCAGAATATTCATCGTTGTGGAGTGCTTAAAGTGTATCTAAACGCATGTTTTGTGAATTGTGATTTCAGTACAAACACGGTGGCAAAGGTTCCGCTGTCAGTACATATCTACATTAAAAGCACGTTAAGCATTTTTGAAGTTAGAAATTTTGAGGATAACATATATTTTAATAAAGTGATGCTTTAGATCTATCAAGTGCCGAAGTTACTAACAAACGGGTAATGTGTTTGTGTATAGACCTACACATTTAAAGGCCATGCTAGTGTCCCTAATCAAAAACTGTAAAAATTGAACGCACTTATTAGTGTCGCATGCTACAACACACCGTAACCACTGCTTAGCCGCTGTAAGATATAACCTTTCAATTTCTAATGGTACAGTTACGGTTATTTCTGTATGGCTACTTTATGGTCAATGTAGCAGGACGTTTAGTTCCTGTGTACATTTCACATCACTTCATTTAAAGTGTGTGTGTGTACATTTTAACATTTATGCGCTTTTTGTACATGATCTCAACTTCTGGCTTACAGTGATCTCTCTCAGTTTAAAGTCTTTCAGTTCAGTAATTATTTCCCTGTATTTTTTGGTCCTGTCTAAAGTTTAAGACGTGCTTTGTCATTCTCCTTTTTTTCAGTCTGGAGCGAGTCTTTAATTTGAAAGATTACTGTATAACTCTGATTGTGTGATTTGTGTTTTTAAACAAATCTTTATTGCTAGATGTGTGTGATAGTGTATTTGTTGTTCATGCCCTGATTTTTTTTTTTTTTTTCAGCAGATTAGTTATCACTTCTATGGGATCACTGGCATTTTCAACGTTCCATCGACATGAATCTGCTAGACGACTTGAGTCCAAGTGTGAAAGTGAGAAAGGATAAAGTGAATTCTTAATTGACAAACAATAGTCATGGAATTATGGCATGGTGCCACATGAACTAAGCCATTTTTATTTAACGTGTTTTTGTGTTCGATCTTAGTGCCGACAGACGTTACTGTGTCAATACCGTTTCTGTATGTACTGCATTTTCTAATTTCATTTGTGAAAGAACTGTATCATTTGTATGTGAAGTATTCCTGCGGATTGTCTTGGAGGCAGTTCACATTTTAGTCTTAAGAATTTTGGTAATAAAAATTTTGTTTGTAATTAGTGCATTTTCATTTTGTTTTAGGAAGAGTTGAGCTGGCTTCTTTTCTCTGGTGCAATTGTATGGGTAATTTTTAAACCAATATGTTTTTGATACTTGCTGTAATTTACCTTCGTCAGGTGTAATGTCTACAATTTGCACCATATATAGTCAGACATCTTTTCACAGGACATGATGGTTGTCCTTCAGATTAAAAGGAATGTCAACAATGTAGGCTATTTGAGTGCTGGTGATTGTCAGACCTTTGTCAGAAACCCATTTTATAATTCAAACAACATAACTGATTGTAGTTAAAAACCTACGCAAAACGTGTTAAACAAATTAAATTTATGTTGCGGTACAGTACAACCCTTTTATAGTGTTCCCACTTTAGTTTTCGTGGTTATAATGCTGCCTTTCTTTGTTCCCTAAAACAGATTTGCAGTAGGAAATTACCCTGTTGTGTTTTCCTGTTTATAATGTGACCATTTTTTCAGTCCCTTGGGAAACAACAGGGTTCTACTCTGTAGGGTTTTTACCAGGACCAGATTAAAAGGTAACATGCCTTAACTTCGCCACATTATTAATAAAGATGTTATATTATATTAAAATTGCTGTACAATTATTAAAATAACCTGCACTACAATTTTTTCAGCTCTGCTGTCTACTTATCAAACAGAATTCACAATGTCTGAAAACCCATATCCTTTACATTTTCTCTACTAAAGTTTTAAGAGTATAGTTTTAATTTAGCAAAGTACAGTAAACCCTAGTTTTACTGGACTATTTGCGGGGAGGTGTGGTCCGGGAAGTCGCATACCAACAAGCATTGTGATACGTGTAGTAATGCAACTTCTTTTTTTGGTCAAATCGTTGCAAGAGTGCGAGGGGGAAGGTTTGTGCTGACTAACGGGAGTACCGTGTTTTACCGCATAATTGTCGCATATTTTTTGCCACATTGGATGCAAAAAATTGAAGATGCGACTATTATTAGAGTAAAATTCCCGTGGTAGAAAAGAAAAATTTTTAAACCAACATTTTTTCGTCACTAACCCTATTTATATTAAAGTAACTCAATATTTTTGGCAGAACTATTGACGGATAAACTCTGAAACAATGACTAAATTTCTATAACTT
>PNEQ01100671.1:0-15361 GCA_003012365.1 Medauroidea extradentata | reverse complement strand
CCCGCACACGTCCGATCACTTCGACAGTCAGATAGCTAAGGCCGGGAAGCTGAGCTCCCAGCATCCTCCTCACTCTTCACAGGAAGTGCCCACAGATGGCACACCACGGCATGACCTTCCTAGGTTAGCACTCTACCTACCGAGAGCATTCCTAAACTCATTGAAACGTTTGTTTCCTCGGATAAATCACATTATTCCAACATCTATTTACCATACTTCATCGCGATCGGCGATCCTTAAGGCTATACATATCTCTGGGCAATCCACAGGAAGGAAAAATTACAAGTTGGCATTCTCCCTTAATGAAACAATAACAAATGATTTTACATACGTGATTACACTTTCCTTAGCCCTGAATGCTCTCGCCTGTCACACATTACCCTCAAATTGTTAACGGAAATTACTTGTATTTATGGTGCAGCCCACCGCTCGTAAATTAATGGTTTTTACACATTAATTACAATTGAAAATACATATACTTATTGAAAGTATCCTGCTGCACTTCTGATGCGGTCTACACCAACATAGAGGTGTTGAGTCCCGGTTTTACGACTTACATACAACTCCCACGTCTTCTCTTAACTCTAACGCACGGCGATCTCGACGCACTGTATTAGGCAAGCCAGGTTTCCCAAACACTAGGCGACGCCCCCTCATTATAACTAGTGCCCCACGAAGCATCTCGTTATCACATTAGACATATGCTGACGCCGAAAAACGTGTATAAACGTATTTAAGAAGTTACGGAAGTTAAGTTTACGGTTACGTTACGTTTATGCCAACATGAAACCACAGTTCTGCACAACAAACAAATTTAGAAAAAAGAAAGGGATAGGGTGGGTAGGCCAAGTACCTTACACCAAGTAAACATTACCAATGCTAAAATATTAGATTACAGTGAAATCTCAGTATAAAGTACTTCAGTATTAAGTACTTTTCATTACAAAGTACATAATTCAAAACACCTAGAAAGAGTTTTTAATTTAGTAACTGTTCAGTTTAAAGTATTTTCAATATTAAGTATACAATTTTTAGTTCCCTTCTAGTACTTTGTAATGAGATTTCACTGTAGTTTGTGATGTTTCAGACTTATTTTCACAGTGGTAATTATTACTGAACTATTTTCAGAGTATCATACATCTATAAATACCGGCAAGTGAACCAAAAAACTTGAACGTTTAATAATGCGTCAGTCGCTAAATAACTCGTAAACAAACTGCGCGGAAGTGTCATTCGCTAACCATTTTTATAGTAATAAACACATAGCATCATAGATTGTGTTTGCAGCATCTGGTAACATTATATATTTGTTAATAAAACTCTCTCATCAGGTGATAGCGTGGTAAATTTATATATAAGTACACGAGAGGTAACAAGGATCTATTTCTCAAGCAAGATCACAGTGCACGGCAGTCGGCAGCCAATGAACATGTTTGTTTATATTTTGCTTTGTTTATCCTAAAACTCAACTAAGAGTGAACTGAGAATAGTTGTGAAGTCCTACTAATAGTCTAGGGGTCCTTCCAATTCACAACACAAGATAGCTAAGACTGTTGATTGACTGTTGCCCGTTTATATACCCGCCAGCCCTGGAGGAGAACAGTGCAAGGGGAGACTGGCATATCACATGGCCATGCCTCTATAATTAACATGCAAACATTCTGTGTTCGAGGCACAGGCAGTATTTTGAAGGGGAACAATGATGTAGTAGGAAACGTGTAGTCAGCGCTTCACTACCCTACCCAGCGTCATACACATTCAATGCGCCACTATGTACTCACAAGTTTTAAGCATAGAAGAGCCAGCAGTGGGCATGCGTAACAATACATATGTGAGTGCTGGGATGGGAATTTTACAATAATTTCTGTGACCCAACGGGCTCCAACAAAATGGTACTGTAATTATTTACATGGGACTATAGATTCCTGAATATGTGTTTAAACTGACAGTATGTATTTGAGATGATAGGGCAAAGTACAATAATACAGTATATACTCGTGTAAAGTGTGCCTTCATGTACAGTGTGGACCCCAATTTTTGCATTAAGTTCATGGGAATAAATATTTAAGAGCATGACGCATATCACTATGCCATCTAAATATTTGTAAGCTCATCTCCTGACATAACCACAATCCCGTGTTGCCAAAAATATTAAAATCTTTAATATACACCTCAACTCAGGTGGAAAGTATTTTTAGTATGTACTTACGTTGTACATATCTTCAGATATTTTATGTGCCACTTAACATTAACCTGTGTATAGCTTGAAACGAAACTTGCGAACAACACAAGGTTTGTTGTGCTACGGTGCCCAACTACGTGCACAGACATTTATGGACCTTTATTCACTGCAAAATTACGCCACCAAATAAGTGTTTTATATGTATTTCAATTTATAAAAGGGCATTTTGCTTTTGTCAACTGTGTTAAAAATTTAAACGGCAACACGAGGCAAAATAGCGAGCCATAGGTCTGAGAGAAATATATGTATCAGCACAGTTGACACTCCTGCGCTTCTGCAGACAACTTAGCATGGCCATCGGCCGTTTTATTCCACCAGATTAACGGGACTTCCAGACCCCTCGGACGGGTATATTAAGGGTAGCAGCTCTCTAGTAGAGCAGTTGTCTAGGGCTTGGCTCCCACTGAGCTAACCAGGCACTCCCCCTCTCCTCCTGCCCCTGCGTTGTGGACAGACCTGTACACATAAACTCACCCATCCTATTACCTTTCCAGGCCACCGGCCTACCCACCGTTCCGGGGTAGTGGACAGACATGTACACATCAATCCTCGCTCCTTATTACCTATAGGTTGTGGATAGCGATGCACACATAAACCCTCCTCCCCCGACCTACACTGGTGCTAGTAGTAAAATGGCGGCAGACCCCCCCGGCCGCGCGCATATGGGAATACACCCCATTGGCAGCACATGACGTACACCGTGGGGCGCGCTAGTTATCTCTGCCGGAAGCAGATGATATTATCACAGGCTCCCGAGATAAGTGTTAACCATAAACCATGTGTCTTAAACCAGTCCCGAGATAAGTGTTAACCATAAACCATGTGTCTTTAACCGGTCACGAGCCCAGTAGCGTAAATATTGTAAATAAGTGCTTCTGTGTGATCAAGTGCAGTGTAAACTGTGACTCAATATATACATACATAAATTTACAACTGTGTATCAATGTCTCACAACGTTTTGGACATCCATATCTCTCCTGATGAACGGGAACCTCTAGAGGCTCTAAAAGAGCAAGCCGCAGCCGCCCGTCGAACGATCTTCAACCAGGTGGAGCTTGTGATTCCAGGGATAATTCCCCCACCAATTAAGGCAGCTGGCCCGGAGCTCACACTGCCCGAGCTAGCCCGGCTCTACAGCACCTCGGGCCCGGCTCCGAAAGTCACCTCAGAGGCACCGTGGGGGAAAGTTCAGTTCAGCAAGATTCTGCGAGGAATTCATCGTCTACCACGCCCCCTACAGAGCCCGATCAAGACACCCTGGCGTCCTGTCCTGCTCTATCGGCCCATCACCGAGCTTATAGCTCAGGCCCCAAGTATGCCGCAACCTCCCACACAGCTCTCAGAAAAGAAGCAGCAGCTATTCCGAAAGTTGTTTTAGGTGAGTGGAACCTAGACCTACCTTCCCCATTTACTTGCATTAAGAAAAGGAGCACTTCGCACGTCGCTTCGAAGGCCCCCTGCGCCGCATGGCCTTACCCTGTGACACCACTCTATCGGGGACGCGGGCTGCCTTCGGCCCACAGGGACTACGCGACCAGACGTCAGGAAACGCTCCGGCCAGGGGTTTGACCAGACCAGCACCATCAGCCCAGAACAAAGGGTCTCTGGCCTAAGGACCAAACCAAGAGGAGGTCCCGCCTCGCTTCCTCGTATATGGGTACAGGTAGCCCACCAAGATATTCTAGCCACCCTGGACACTGCAGCCACAGCCAACTTCACCAGAATCCAGGCACTACCTCCAGAGGCACAAACGTATATCTGACCAACCCTCCAGAAGGTACAACTGGCCAGACGACAAGAGTACATTCCCCTCAAAGGAGAAGGAGTGCTTCCACATACCTCCATCGCCGGTTCCAGCCCCACTCAGTTCCTGATAACATCCAAGCTCAACGAAGACATGATCCTGGGACAACCATGGTTACTCGATCACAAGGCTGTCATCAACTCCGAACACCACAAAGTGTACCTAGGCAAGGATCGGCACTGCACCATCCGCTGGGGCACCTCAGCCCCCGAACCACCCACACAGACCATCGCTTCTGAGGACATCCAGTTGCAGCTGGACCCCAAACAGCAAATCCAGTTCCTGGAGATACTAAATCAATATGTGGTTACCTTCCAGAGGGGTGGCCCCTTGAAACACACCGCAACTTGTGAACACGACATCCAGCTGGTTCACCAGAAGTCAATCTTCTGCAAGCCTTCCATCCCCTATGAGGGAAAGCAGCGGATCATCCAAAAACAGGTAGCCAACATGCTCCAACAATGTATCATTTAGCCAGCCAACTCCAATTACAATACCAAGATTATATTAGTACCCAAAAAAGATGGAGAACAGGTTATGCATAAACTACTCTCCACTCAACAAAATAACCCTACAAGTCGCTCACCCAGCCATCAACCTCACCAACATACTTTGCAGTCTGGGAGAAGCAAAAATCTTTTCGACCATCAACATGCAGAGTGGTTATTGGCAAGTGCCCGTACGCACCCAAGCCCGCCACTACACAGCCTTCTTCACTCCCGACGGGGACCAGTACCAGTTCAGGACGATGCCTTACGGACTTAAGAATGCCCCTGCAACCTACCAACGACTGATCAACGTGGTGCTATCTGGATACATCGGCCACTTCTGCGTTGCCTACTTGGATGAAATCATAGTGTTCTCATCCAATTGGGACCAGCACGAATTACACCTGCACAAGATCCTGGAACGACGACGACTCCAAGGGCTCACGGCTCGTCTAGACAAATGCCACTTCAGGGAGTCAACCATCAAGTACCTGGGCCACGTGGTGACCCTAGAAGGCAACTTTTCTCAGCCCCACAAGGTCCGAAAGATCCTGGAAGCAGAAGCCCCCCGGAACTGCAAGCAATTCCGCCAATTCCTAGGGCTCTGCAACTGGCTACGTGACTTTACCCCGAACATTGCCCTTAACCACACACTCTCAAGCAAGAACTGAAAGTGGACATGGGGCCACGCAGAAGAACAGGCCTTCCAAGCTTTGAAGGACCAGTATAAAGAACTTCCCTTACTCCACCGCCCGGACAAACATTCTCCACTAATCCTACAGACGGATGCAAGCCAGGTCGGCCTTGGAGGGGTACTCTTCCAGGAGACCCCAGACAAACACAAAAAGGTTATTAGTTTCGCCAACGCCCAGCTGAGTCCCGCAGAGCAACGTTATGATGCCCATGAGCAAGAATGCTTGGGCATAGTGTGGGCTATCAGGAAGTACCGGCACCTCCTCGAGGATAAGCCCTTCGTCATAAGGACAGACAACCGGGTGCTCCAATGGCTCTACACTACCAGTGCCAAAAAAAAACGAAGCTCGCCCGGTGAATTCTTCTCCTCCGGGAATTCACGTTCAATATTGAACACTGCCCTGGGAGGACGAACACGAACCAACTACCGGATGCCCTATCCAGAACCCCCGCCGCTACCACCGAAACCAACGACCTTCACTAATGGGAGAATATTTTTCGTACCGAGCCAGCACCTCCTGACACCACGCCTCAGATACACAAACTGCAGGCTATCACCTTCTCCAACAATCTGGATGTCTTTCTGAAGGAGCAGCAAGATGATACAGCGGTGCAACAGCTACTAGCCAAGTGACCCAAAACCTACTGAGAGGAACGGGGATATGTATGGATGAGGCCCAGCTTCAATAACGAATGGAAGCTGTGGGTCCCCCACTCCCTGTGGCTCTCCCTCTGCTCCTACTACCACGACAGTACCCTCGCCGGACATCTAGGCACCCGAGAAACCACCTACCAGGTCCACCGTCGGTATGCCTGGGAAGGAAGCACAAGACATAGCAACCTACGTCGCCAGCTGTCAGACATGTGCCACCTTCAAACCAGGTGGGACCTACACGCCCGCCGGCACACCTAGAAGACCAGCCACACTCTGGGAGCAGCTGCCCTTGACATCACGGGACCCTACCCCCCGAGCACCTTAGGAAAGAGATTCCTCTCGGTAGTCACCGACCTTTTCTGATGGGTAGAGGTTTTCCGTTACCACAGGCTGACACCAAATCCATCATCCACAAGACGGAAGCCGATATCTTCCCTTGCTGGGGGTACCCAAAGTGTCTTCTGACAGATGACGACCCCCAGTTTACCAGCTAACAATGGGCTGAAGCCTGCAGGCATGGGTAAATCGAAACCTGGGCCACTCCGGCCTACCACTCGCAGGCCAACCCGACCGAGCGCCCCAACCAAGAGTTGAAGAAGGGCTTCCGACTCCATGCCTTTAAAGACCATAGGCACTGGGACAACATGCAACGACGCACGGAGCAACGAGGCCATCCACGCTACTCCTAGCAAACTCCTGCTCAGCACCAACCTCCAACGCCCAGGGGAATGGAGGTGGCGGAAGCCCCCGTCAGAACCCCTACAAGCAACAACGTACAGCGCCAAGCCGCCATCCGCCTACAAGATGCCCGGAGGATGCAGACAGCCTATATCCAACGCAAGTACCCAGACAAGGCACCACAAGCGCCACAACATACACTCCACGTAGGATGCACAGTCTGGCTCCGGACCCACCCTCTATCTAACCGAATGCAGCACTTCCACGCCGGTCTAGCCTCCACGTGGGAAGGACCATTCTGCATTGTGCAGCAGCAAGGACAGGTCTACTGGGTAGAAAGCCCTGCCGGGGCCATCAGGCGAGTACACCGCTCGGACCTCAAGCCTGCCAGGGACCCTATCTCCACAGGTGTCACTCCATCCATCAACCAGATTAGTCCTCCTCCTCCTCAAGGAAACCCATGGAGCGACCCCGTCTTCGCAGACACCAACGGACCACCGAGACGAAGGAAGACACAGCGCACCAAGTCCCAAGGTTCAGACATGGAGATCTACATCGGGGAACCAGAAGCACCCAAATCTCCACTGTCACCCACCCACCAGCCGTGGGTGCCACCCTCGTACCCCACGTCGCCCCAAGCGTCCAGTTGGGCCGCTCTCAGCATGCGCTGCCTACGCAGTTCAGAACCTCCATGACCCAGCAGCCAACAGAGCTCCCCCGAAGAAGCTCCTCCAGCCACTGGTCAGCTTCAGCTGGACCCTCATCCTACAAGGTCCAATCTATTTCTTTCCAAGATCTCGCTTCCCAGGGATGACGGGCCACCCTGAGCCGTGCCGATGTGTTTCCCTCATCATAGTCTCAACCAGGCTTCCCACTCCTCCCTACAGCCTGACTTACAGGCCACCCGCCAGCAGCCAGTCCCGCCCGATGCGCAGACTACCCGCCAGAAGCAGCTGCCAGCAGCGCTCGAAAAACCTCATCGGATGCAGCCCAGAGCCCCTCCTAGGAACCCACTTCAAAACTACTTCACACATAAAACATTTGCCTAAATACTACTTGGAAATGTTTTAAAGACTTTTCGTAATATTTCACTAATGCTCTATTATGTCTTCTTTTTTATAGGCTAAATAGTCAAAGAGCAATTCCAAAATTAAAATTTTTAGTATCCTCGAACTTCATCAAACTTGCCTAAAATGATATAAAGTCAATACTCAAAGAAATCAGTTGATTGTCATAAGAGATTTATTTATTTAAAGTAAATTTTAACCACTGTTCTCCAGAATTAGTTGTTGTTCATTATCTTTGTCACTTGACAAATTTTGAGAAAATGTTTCATAACATTAGTTCAAAGTATTGAGTTAATATTGAGTAAATTAATGTAATTAAATATTTTGTTACAAAAGAAAGACCAATTAATTTAAATAATGCTCATGTTCATTGCATATTTCACGTAATTTGCATAATTATGTATTTATATGTGACCTACTGTGGTTCTCTAACAAGTAATCAAAAAGGGGCACTATAACTGCTCGGCAACTTTTTGTTTCCCTTAACCATTTGTGGGAATGACATGAGTCAAATCAGATCCATTCATGTCAGCCTCTGTTTGAGCATGTCATTGGTTGAGCGGACTGAACTTACGCTTGGTGCTGTAAGCTTGGTGAGTAATCGAAAGTGTGGCTGAATAACAATAATACATTTTTGTAATAGTTCACTTTAAGTCAAATAGTTGAAAACAATATTTTTCTCTGTAAAGCTTAATAGTGTGTATTGAGGATGCATACTGTGGGATCTAACTTGATAATTACGGAAACTAGTCGCAGAATCAAAATTTTACAAATTTTTAAAATTTAAATTGCAGCACTGATGAGAGTTTAATTGGAAACATTTTTGCGATTCATTTTATGTATTTTCCTATTGTGTTTGGACTCATTTTATTCAAAATAAAATTTTAAGCATTTTTCTGAATAATATTTTCTTGTATTTTGCCTCATTCGTGATTTTTAAATATCCTTTTGGCTATGATTAGGTTTCCTTTAGACTGTGATTCACTGGCAGGTCAGAGTTCAGTCTCTGAGGCACATGCAGGCCTGCAACCTGGTCAGCAGTCTTATTCTTTTTAACATAATGGATGATAGTGCCGTGCGCAACAGGCCACTTCAAGTGTACGCCTAGGTATTGCTCTAGGGATTTATATGTCCATCTGGATGCAAAACATGCCCCCAACTAACATATTATTGTGATTTGTCTGTTTCTTCTACAAAAAGGCAATGAATACAAATTAATTTGCAACTCTTGAAAGTAAAAAGGTGGCCAAATCGATAAAACCATTGTAGATTGTGGTAATAGGTGACCACAGACATGAGTGTTCATGAGTACAGCCATGTTGTAATGCCTTTACTTTTCTGGCTGTCCTATTTGACGTATATTCCTCTATGCCGTTTACGATATTATTTCTCTTATTTATCCTCAATATTATACTTACCGTATTTACTCGCCTAATTTGCGCAATTTTTATCCAAAAATTTTAACTGAAAAATCGGGGTGCGCAAAATATGCGCGAATTTCAAAAAAAAAATTTTATGAGTGATTTTATAATCGGGAAAAAACTGAAACATCCCCGTATTTACTTGCATTTTGTCCAATTACCGTATTTACCCACGTACCACCCGCACCTTTTTTTCGCAAAATCCTTATCGAAAAGTCGGGGTGCGGGTCATACACGGAAAATTCCTAAAAAGTTGGGTTTTTCATATTTTGCAAACTCCTGAAAGGATTTATTTCAACCACACTACTCCTCTTACTCCTCTATTACACTCCTCCACTTGTTATTGTATTTGGTAAAATTACGCTCATTATTCTTTTATGCCTGATGTAAAGTTTGATTCTATAAATATCTGGATTTTACGTTTTAACCAGGCGAACAATGATAATGGCGAGTGTGCGCCTAGATCCTTCTTCTTCAGACTCGGCCGGACTGTTGAGTGAGGACTGAGGATCTAGGCACTCACAGCGCGGCGTGTGCAAGCGCGGACAACTAGATGGAATAGTAGTGTTTCGTTGTTCCGCCAGAATGAGCCACTGTACAGCGCGCTGTTTAGTTACAAACTGCAACCGACAGAGTGCAGTATACGAATACGATGCCGCGGAGCGGAGTATTCATCTGCTGCCGGTTCGGCTCACCATTATTTTGATACGTGGGGCTCTACAATTTTAATTCAATTAATATTTAATTTAAGATAATTACGTTTATATTCAAAAGGAAATTGAATTGGCACTAAATGTTGTGGGGAAAAAAACTTAGTCCTCATCGCGCTCTTTACATAGTTACAGACTGCTGTCTACAGAGTTCAGATCGCCGCCTACTCGCCATTGTTTGATTGTTATTTACTGACAGTGACACATCGTCGGAGCTGAGCAATATTTACGTCTGGGGCATCATATTTTTATTCTTAATAAAATAATAAGACGTCTACATCTTTCATTTAATTCACGTTTCATTTAATTTAATTACAGTTTTATGCAAACTGCAGTTAAATTGGAACTAAATATTGTAAAAAAAAATTTTTTCCTTGAGAGTATGTTGAAATGGTGTGGTGCGGGTCTTACACGGGGGCGGGTGTTACCTGGGTAAATACGGTAATTTCTTTAGGGTTTAATTTGCCATTAACATTGCGTAAACCACGTTAAAATTCCACTCGCCGGCGCCGCTTGATGGTTAGTCAAGCTGTACTGCAGCGCATCACATAGAACTGGCACCTGTGTACTGCGCAGTGAGCTGGCAACAGCGCAGTGACTCACCAGTACATCTGCAGTGACTACCTCGTCCGCTTGCCAGGCACGTCTCTAGCTTGACAGTGCACATGTTTTGACGAGAAGGCAGCGGAACTGAATTACACTGAGCGCGCGCCGCACATATTTCATCTCCCGCCGCGCGAAAAACCTGCCGCGCAAATTGTGGATTTTTTCAAATTCATTAAATGATGGCAAAAAGTTAGGGTGTACAAATTACGCGATGGTGCAAATTATGTGCGTAATTACAGTATATTACAATAGAAATAATTAGACTTGGCCAAATAACCTAAATTTAAATTTTACGGTACCCCTCGAGCTGTTCACAAAATACAGGAATGGATGTATATTAGCATAGGTAATGTACAATGTTTGCAGCAATTGTAAGATAAAATAAAATATATTTTAATGTATTTATATTTACAGTTTTTTGCCAATTGTTGAAATACCTTATTTTAATAAGACTTAGGTTATTCAAAAACGTAATCAGTTATATTTTAATGTTACAATCACCGGTTACAATTAATCGGTTCCGCCAAAATCATTGCAATTATCAATTAATCATAATCGGTGCATCACTAGTGACTAGCTCACCTAGCAGGTTGTAGCATTGCAGGGCAAGGGTTTTTTTATTATTAGTGAATAAAAATATTATGTAATCTTACTTTTCTAATATAATATTTAAAATTGTAATTTTTATTTCATTGGTCTCGGTTCCAGAAAGGAAAAGTAAAGACGCAGTTCTTTGTTTCTCGTATGTTCAAGATAGGGTGTAATGTTTGTTGTTATGGCCAGGTGGCCTTGGTAGGAGGCAGTAACTTTGTTTTTCTTTTCGTGTTCTGGTTGTTTCCGTGGGAGTTTTGGAGCTGCTTGTTTTTAATGCGTAGTTTCTAGTTTTGCCCTAGAGGCTTCTAGATAATGGAACGAATGACAAGGGTCATGCCACCAAAAACCAGCCAATGAGAGCACAGTGTGTGGCCCCCCTTCGCCCTTCGTTCTGGAATGTTTGCCTCTGCCACGTTGAATCTAAGTCGTGACGCAATCTGGACAGGACGTGCGTGGGGCTGCGGCCCAAATACTTCCATGAAGTAAAGTTCGGTAGTGGCTAAACTTAAGGACGTTGAACCCGTAAAAATTCAAAATTTTATATTTGTGCCAAACACTGAACTTTTACACATCAGATAACATGTCATTTCCCCAAATAAAAAAAAAATAGGTCCCTCAGTTTTAGCATTATGACCTATCAAAGTCACAAAATGGCAATTGGGGTGTAGCCAAAATAATAAAAAATAATTAACCTTGCATAAACAAGATAATTCATATTGATTCTTAATGATGTGAGCTACTTCAAGACACTTTGTGAACACAAAGCGATAACTTTTTGCATTTTTAAAAAATTGATGAAAATTTGTAAATTTTTGCATAACTTTGACTTTTGGCTACTACTGAAATTTTCAGAACTGACTTTTGTCAACCATGTCATAAAATGCATTGATACACTAACTATCAGTTCCTGTAATTTTGAATTTATTGGTTAATTACTTTTTTTGGTTTTGGCTACACTGCAATGGCCATTTTGAGACTTTGATGAGTGATTATGCAAAAATTATGGGACCTAAATTAATTTTATTTGGGGAAATTATGTGTTATCTGATGTACAAAAGTTGAACAGTTTTTGGCACAAATATAAAATTTTGAATTTTTACGGGTTCAACGCCCTTAACATGTACGGTGAGCTGGGCTAGCTCACCCTCATTACGTTCTCTCAGGACTTGGTGATACAGTATTATGTGTTCCTCACCAATTGGTTTCTGAGAAGATTTGAATTATGCTCCTACGAGCCCCCGCCAATGAACTCGTTAGTCCCCCTCTTCTCTACCGACATCATATGTTCGTTTATCTTCGGGCGGCCTCGGTCGTCTTCGCGCCTTCCCACCCCTTTCCCCTTCCCCTCCCGGACGGCTAGTCCATGCCGCCGACGCTTGCCTCCGGGCACTCTGCCTCCGCTCCTCGTCCAGCATGGTTCTACAGATTAACTCGTGGCCGACACAGCACCCGTGTCTTCTGATATTTGTTTAGGTAAGCTTCGATTTGATTATTAGTTCCTCTTTATCCTTCAACTTTCGCGTTTTGTTTCTGCTTTAAATAATTATTCCGTTTTCCGTTATGTGGTGCCGTTTCGGCTGCGAAATTTTCGATGCCCCATTAAAGTATTCCATGTGGTATGTAATATTTTTGCACAGTTAAAGTGTATGTGTTTAATGTCACGTAAATTGGATCGCCTTTCATAATTAATGACACTGTGTAATTTTGTTTAAATAAACGTAGCTTTATTGACATTTCACGAGTTTACTTCAGTATTGCTAGAAACTACTGTATTTTACCTAGTCCCAGCGAGAGAGATTACGTCACCTTGTGGGTTGTATGGAGTGGGAGTAAGAAAGTGTGTGCCTTGGCTCGAGAAACTTGTTTCTCGACCTAGATTCACAGCCGTCTGTATTGTGTGTTATACAATTGTGTCGGTGGTATGAGACATGGGTACAACGAGTAGCACCGAGGCGTTTTCTGCTATAACCATTTTTCCGACACCTTTAACTCTACAAAATTCGTTTCTGTCCATACATGTAGACCGTTAGGTGCGGAGAGTCTGGATGGCTACTCATTCTTCTTCACCGCGAGTGTTTTCACCGTGTGCTAAATGTTCTGACTTCATCTTGTCTAACATTCTGATGTAGTCGTGATGCATTTCTGCTTACAATTTTCTGTGAACAGGATCCACTGTGCTAAGACTTGAGCAGTGTATTTCGTGCCGATGCAAACCAAAATCTAATAAACCAGAATTCTTGGATTATAGTGAAGTACATTATTTCTGGACAAACCTTCTTAAATTCGCATGTGTCTGTGGAAATTCCAAACTTTGTCTACAATGTAACATAACCTACCAAAGTACTGCCAGTAAATTCCGGAGTACTTGACTACAGATAAAGGGACATGTACCGGCTTTTAACCTTGCCTTTTGGACTGGGTTATCATCGATCTAGTGAACTGGCTATGAGGACTGGTGTGCGACAAGGTCAGGGGCAAACCAGGGTATAGCAAGAATGGTGAGAAGTGGGCTGCTAGGCTAACAAAGTAATATAACAGACACTGGTACAAGTAATTTGCCACTTGAGGAAGTTTAATACTGGCTAAACATCGCAACCGCCCTTCCATGGAAAAATGTGTGCCGTCCCCTTGTGTGTGTACCTGTTTACAAGTATCACCTGTAAGTACTTGTACCTCTGTCTGTTATATTAATAGAGTGCTGTGAGATATTTGATAACATTATATTATGTTGAAGCTTCAATACACAGTAATACATTAGAGTAGTTTGAAAATATGTCAAGATAGATTTATCTTGTATTGAAGCCTCAACATAAAACAATACATAAGGTAAAACATTTTCAAACTTCCTGCTACACACTTGATTGCTCCTCTACCACTAAGTGTACTAGTTACTGTTGTAAGACAATTCTTAGTAAGAGGAATATCCTTTGTGTAGGTTGGCAACATGTTAAAGGTCTTTTATTTTAACTTACGTACTTGATTTCTGTCGGAGTTGTGAGTCATGACTGCGTTCTTGTAGTGTAATATGCTGGCAATATTATCAATCATTTCCGTTAACCTTCTCTTCACTTCCACTGAATTATAACAAATTATGGGCCATGTCATGAAGATTAAAGAGAGTGAAATAAGTTATGGACAGTCAATGTTATCGGTTGAATTGTGCTACGTTTGAGATACCTTCGTCATGGCTGTGTCACGTGGATTGCAGCTCTACATTAAACCGTTGGATGGTACCAGTTACTCTAATTGAGAGCTTAAGATGAAACTTTTGCTGGAACAAACAGACATAAATCCCACCTACAGATATTGCAAAATTAAAAGTACTTAATAAGGCAGATGTTAAGGCACGGAATTTAATTGTTCAAGGACTCGCTAATAATTTGTTGACAATGATAAAAGTAAACCAAGTGCAAAAAAAATAATGGAAACACTTAAACTGACGTTTGAAGAGACGGGAATGAAGTCATTGGTTACAGCATAAAATAAGTTGGAGTAAGTAACGACATGTCGTTGAAGGACTTCATTCAAGAATTTTAAGCTGCATGTTCAAAAATCCGAACAGCCGGAGGTGTAACATTTCAGAAGATGAAGTGGTGAGTCAATTCCTTGTGTCTATGCCTCATGTCTATGATAGTGTTGTTTCTGCAATGGATGTAATGTTTAGCAAGGACAAATCAGCTGTCACATTAGAGTATGTTAAAAACACTCATCTAGCTGAGAATGAACGAATTAATAAGAGAACTGAAAATCCAAAAACATAGCATACTTTTACAACTAGCAATACAGTGAAATCTCATTACAAAGTACTTGAAGGGAACTAAAAATGTTATACTTAATATTGAAAATACTTTAAACTGAACAGTTACTAAATTAAAAATTCTTTCTAGGTGTATGGAATTATGTACTTTATAACGAAAAGTACTTAATACTGAAGTACTTTATACTGAGATTTCACTGTAATGGGAAAGGAAGTGGAAAGTGGAATTATGGTACTTTTCAATTTAATCAAAAAAGTTCAGATATATCTGGTGGGTTTATTGGCAGATATTTTGAACGTAATCAAAGGGGGCATAAACTGTCACAATGTCCAAAACTGACCCATGCTAATGTTACAAATGAGAGTGATGATGCTTGTGTTACCTCATGTATGTGTTAACAGGTAAGGCCTACGTATTGTGTGAATAAACCAATAGCCTAGGTCTCAGAGAGGAAATTGTTTTTGTTATTGACAGTGGGGCAACTAGTCATCTTGTAAAAAGTGAATACAGTCACCTTTTGATTTATAGTAATGAACTCTCTCTCAATATTAAAGTAGCAAAAGAAGGTGAAACCATTATAGCTGTAGGACGAGGAAAGTTGCTTGTTGTGACAGTAAATGGTCTTCTTGTCAAAATACACGAGGA
>PNEQ01100661.1:20131-59444 GCA_003012365.1 Medauroidea extradentata | reverse complement strand
TTGAAATACATTTTTTGAAATGTACCTACTAAAAAGTATAAGAGATGGAGCCACCAAAATTGACATAGAGCTCTAAGAATTAGAGCAAATGAATCTGTGAAAATGTGGTTGACGAAACGCGCCCCTTGATTGCTTATGTAAAAGTCACTCAACCTATGCGTGTAAATAACTTTTAAATACTAACTGGTAATAAAATGTTAGATACATTTCATTGCTTATCGCGCAAATTTAAGAGGAAAGCACCTCTTGTGTTAATTCACTCCGGTAAACCGGTTTCAAGAAAATGCTAATCAAAATACGAAGGCGCAGTGTAACCCCGCAGAGGTAGGCAATACAACGACTTTCTGAGCCATGCTAATTGCAGCATTGAATGGTTAAACTAAGTACAGTAGCGAGAGGAACAGTCACATCTGGGCTCACCACATGCACCCTATGAGCAACTAAGTTCGCTTATAGTGTCAACATGTGGGCTGGCATTGTTAACAATACTTTGTTGGGACCTTATTTGCTACCTGACCGCCTCAACGGAGTCCATTACTTAACGTTCCTGCATTATATATTGCTGGAGGAAGATGGCCTACAATTGGCAATTCGCTGCACCATGTGGTTTCAGCACGATGGGGCACCACCATATTTTTCTGCTGCCGTATGCCGCCATCTTTACACCACGTTTGCAGGTCGCTGGATATGCAGAGGAGGCCCATCCATTGGTCGACTCGATCTCCAGACCTGACTCCATTGTATTTTTATGGTGTCATGTCAACTCCCTGATTTACGTGACACATGTGACTAGCTAAGAAGATCTCGTGGCACGTGTGATAACCGAATTTGATTGCGTACGTGCCATACCAAACATTTACGTACGAGTTCAGGACAACCTGATCCGCCGTTGGCAGCTGTGTGTTAAGTATGCGGACGGCAATGCAAACACTTATTGTAAATACGTATTGTTGTGATATTGCCTGGCAAGTCGGACAGCGAGAGGTCAGAGCGGCAATCAGGCCAGCGTTGGGAAACCACGGAAGACAGCAACTCACCTCACCCCCTTGTAGTGGCGCAATATTGAGGACAAGCACACCGATATATAGACTGTTACCAAGTAAACCAGGTCTGTCGTCCACCAGGACTCATCAGATGAACAACAGTCCAATTCTCCGCCGGAAATCGTGGGTTGAGTCCCGGTGGGTGCGTGCTCGTCCGTCGATGCCGTCTCCTCATCAATCCAGCTTTCGGTAAGATCGTCAGTTCTAGTTATGTGGCAGCAACTCTCAACTTAACGTAATAATTTAATAATCAGTAATATTGCGCTCCTCTCCTAAATTAAACTAGAACACATTGTAACCTATTTTGTATTCGGCGTACCTGCCATTCTAGTAGAGTAAATGCCCGTTTAACCATAACAGTCTTAGTCATTTAACCCTAAATAATATCTAAATAAACCCACAGTGTAGCTACCATCTAAGTGAAACCCCCTAAAATAATAATAATTTATGAGCAACCACATAAATAAAACTACTTAAAATATTCATTTTGTAACACTGGTGGAGGCACCGGGTGGTTAAATTAATTAATTATTTGACTAAATTATTAATTAGTTAATTTGAGGAATGGTGGCTCGGCAGTGAGAGGTGAGGAGCTTAAGGCGTAAAACTGTTATTTTACTCATATGTTATAGTCATGTTTTATAGTGGTTGGGTGACTGTAGTTAAAGGTAGGCAATTTATACTGAAACTAGTTATGTGGTTATGTTAAGGGTGAGGGTTATGGTTAAATGAAAAAATGTTGTTTTAATTATGGTGGCTTTACTCTACATAGTTTAGTTACAAAATACTACACGGTTGTACTACATAATTTAGATAGGTGGGGAGCGGATGTTTAAATATTTACGTTGTTCTGCTCAATGATGGGTGACCCTTTGGACACCTTAGACCTCACCGTTAGCATGATGCCGGAGGCTGATGATGATTGTGTCGACTATCGACTTACTGCGGCACGTCGTGGGTCTCGACCTAGGACCATCCTGGCAAGGTGGTGACGGCTGGAAGACTTGAAGAAGACAGACCCCGATTCCCCCGATACATTGAATTATATTGCCACACTTCAGTGCAGGTGGGGAGAATCGCTGAGGCCCTTGTCTTGTGTAACCACTGACCTGATTGCACTGCCGTCGTCGCTAGCCCGTCCTCCAGGCGAGGTTCTTGGTAATCACAACATTATGTAGTACGTGCAAATGCATTGTTCCTATTTGTGCTCTGTTCCTTTTTCTGTACATGTGATCTCTCTTTTATCTAACCATTAAGACAGTGGTTGGTGTCGGCAGTTAGTTACCGCTAGCCACATTGTTTTCTGAAGATTCAACTCCTTCTTCCTGTATTCCACCACTGCTCCATTTCCACCTCATGTCAACATCATAGTCTCTCAAGAAATTACTGTTAATAGACTTATGTAGCGAATGTAATTTCTCACACGTGAGGCGTGAACACAGTTCGGTGGGGGGACGGACAGTTCGGTGATTAAACCGACTTTGCTACACGTGACGTACTAATTGGAGTGTAGTAATTTTCCAGTATTAATTTTTCTGTACCACTTTGAGTAGTGACTCTTTTATTTGTAGGTAGTATCACATACCTCATAATTTCGTCATATGTAGGATATTTGCATGTCTTTGTTCTTAAGAAATCTAGTGGTACTTAACTGCTGACGTTAGAACAAAATAATGTGGTTTTTAGCTTATTTGTGTTGCCCCAAAATCATGATTCTAATAAGAATGATGCATGTTTAAGCGTCATTATTTGAAGTGTGTGTTATTTTTGTAGATAGCCTACACGGGTTGAGAATATCTTGAGCCGTTTCGCGTAAAAATCAAATTAGTTCATTTGGCACCCTACAGCATCGTTCATACAACCCGTGTTAGTTGTCATAACGTGACCCAAATTTCGCTACTGTACTCAATTTAACCATTCAATGCTGCAATTAGCATGGCTCAGAAAGTCTTTGTATTGCCTATCTCTGCGGGGTTACTCTGCGCTTTCGAATTTTGATTAGTATTTTCTTGAAAACGGTATACCGAAGTGAATTAACACAAAAGGTACTTTCTTCTTAAATTTGCACGATAAGCAATGAAAGGTATCTAATATCTTACTACCGCTTAGTATTTAAAAGTTACACAAACAGGTTGAGCAACTTTTACATAAGCAATGAAGGGGCGCGTTGCTTTAACCACATTTTCACAGATTCATTTGCTCCAATTCTTAGAACTCTGTGCCAATTTTGGTGGTTCCATCTCTTATACTTTCTAATACTTTCCAAAAAACTGTATCTGAAAATTTTTTGATTTCAAAGACTTGTTGTAGCTCCCTTAATATTCACCAGACAATAGTGTTGGTCAGTGTAACCCCCCTTTATTTTACATAAACAATCCCTTCCGGAGTTTTGCACATGAATTCAGGTTCACGCTGTGTATACATATATACACACATACATGTGGGCAGAAATCTTCGTGGGTGCACGCACCAAACATTTATTTTAATACTATAGTCTAGCTACGGCATTGCCCACGTGTATTACTCGTAAAAGCAAATATTTACTTCAACTGAAGGACATTTTCGCACTCTAGATTATCTGCAGGTCAAGTTTACTCTGCAGCATGCCAAGTAGCTATAGCTGCACTTGTGGAGAAGTGTCCTAAATCTATCCCTGTCACTCCTAACGACTCTCTCAGGCCTTATTTATAGTCATATCAAAACATATATTGAATATGAGTTTTCTGATGGTATAGTATACGTGTCACGATGATTCACATTTTCTCACACACAACTATGGATGACTCTCCCCTAAATATCTACCTTCAAATGTTAATTAAAAATCAGTGGGCACATGAGGTTGTACAACAATACATAAAAATATATTTTCATAAATTATTTTCCAATTGCCGTACTTGTTTTTTCGGATCGTCTGCTTTGAAAGGTTTACAAATACTACTGATCCCTCCTGGAAATTGAGAGTAATTTTATCTGTATAGATACAGATTCAACTGTTTTTACGAGAGCAGCATTTTGAAGCAAATATCTCGATTCAAATGGTTAAGGGGTATTGACCCCTGTCAGATCGGTTTTACGGGTTTTCTTATAAATCAGGGAATATACACATAGTTTTACTTTTATCACGCTGACAAGGCATAGTTTATTGTTTCATTCCCTTTTTGGAATCAATATGGCATTGTTTCTGTTAATGTTACGGCCTCTATAGTCGCTCACGTAAATAAAGCAAATTTTCCGTTTCAGCTGTTTCCTGTTGCAAAATAATGAATATATTATGGTTCCAGCAATGACAGAAAATCGATTAAGTTTGTATCGATGCCTTGTCGTGACAAAAATTGTAATACATCGACTGGAGCAGAAGTTATTAAGAAGAAACAGATAAATCTAAGGTGGTAGGGATCAATACCCCTTAAGCAGATATCGAATGACCGAAAACAAATTGTACGTCTTTTTACCATTAGTGATGGAATTCCGCAAAATCTTACCAACACGTGTTAAACATTTGTTTAAGAGTCGAATTAAGGTAAAATCAGGACAATGCCACATTGAGTCAAAGCTAAACTGACGACTCATTTAAAATCTTATTTCATTGCCCGTCATAACTCTGAGAGTTCAAAATTAGAAAAGTCCGGAAGTCTGTTTACGTCCATTTACGTATTTATATACATAAGCGGAAATCCATAATATATCTCGACGGGTTCGATAGCTATCAAGTGTTTATGTAAAACCCTGAAATAGTACTTAAATAGTCTTTACGTAAAATCGTTCTAAAGCTAACATCATTCTAAAGTAAACATTACTTCAACATGCCCTTTGATGCCATAGATATGGAAGAATAATCGTAAACACATTTCACATCTTTTCGCCAGCTTAATTAATGAAACTCGAAACGTCTTGATGTAATTTCTTAGACATTTTGTATACGCATTATTTGAAGACAAATTCACGATAGCAGTTCATTGGATTCGAGCTGCATAGACAATTCATTAAAAAAAAAAAAAAAAAAATCTCCCTTTTTAGTTGGGAATTGAATTTCGAAAAATCATAAAACTACTATTTGGGTATTTACATAAACATCATTTAGGAGTGGAAAGCAACCGTACAGGTTGTTCCTGAACTACAGGTTAAAATGGTGAGATTGTAATTCCTTTGCCTAGCGCTATTGTTAAGGGAGATATTAACCCTTGAAAAATTGATTTTTAAAATAGTTTCTTGACAAAATATCGGAAACCACGTGGAGATAAATTACGATTCTACGCACAATGATTAGTATTATCGAGATATTTAACCCGTGAAGAAATCACACTTTAAAACTCACCCCTTCATGAAAATAACAGGGGTGGCCACCCTCTTATTGGCCACAACTTTTGTGCCGTTGGGTTTTGTGAACATTTTATGTTTACTTCTCTGAACAGTACATCCTACGTAACAAAAAAGGTCCTATTGTCGCAAGTTGCTAGAACGCACCGTTTACGAGAGAAAAAATCATACAAATAGTCAGTGGCTGGAATATACAGCATGCGAGGTGAGCACTACAACCTGTACTAAGCTATTATAACGTCGTAGGCGCCTGAACTTCGGTTGCTTGTTACATAAGTTCACACCTGAAATGCGCCAGAGATGAAGGTATGTGCTGGGCGTATGTGTGTATGGAGCTGCAGTATGTATTCAAGTTTTATTTGTTACTATTTCCTTGACTTAAATTTGAGATATGCTTTTAAAGAACTGCAGCACAAGATGCATTCTTCTGATTATAAAATGTATTTACAAGCATTCTGTGCGTACTCCATTGCGAGTGTAGCAGTTGTTGCCTACAAGCCAGGTATTGTATTGTTGCCACAGTGCATTTTATTGTAAATGGTGATATTTTTGTAGTGGAGCTGAACGTTTCGTTGACAACCAAGTTCATCAGAGATACTAGGAAACTGGAAAGGAATAGGCCATGGTCTTTGTTAAGGATACGTTTCGGCCTTCATTTGGGTACTTTGTCTGTTTTTGAGAACATAAAAAGATTTGTTAGGGTGCACTTGGTTGCCTGGCATGTAAGCAACCCGCGTTGCAAGGCTGGTCGTACGAGACAGTTGCGCGCGCATCTTTCGCGAAGTTTTGTTAGCACGTGTGTCAGCGTGGCCACAGAGGGCGTGGCATTGCACTGTTGGTGCGCAACATGGAGAGACAGTACACGTACGCAGTAATGGCAGATATGCATCTCATGTATAGTAGTACAGCTGGAGGCAACGCAAGAGGAGCACAGCGGCTGTATACACAGACATTTCCAAACAGACGCTGTCCAGGGCATCGTATGTTCTCGTCTGTGGACAGATGGTTACGCGAGACTGGAACTTGACAGCGAACAGGCATGACTCCGGCGTGAGACGCAACATGAGAACAGCCAGGTTTGAGGAGGAAATGTTGGAACGCGTCGCCGATTCGCCATCAAGTATAGCACACGTGGAATCACTCGCGTAATGCATTCGAGCCACCAAAGTGTGTGGAAGGTTCTGCATGAACAACAGCTACACCCATTTCATCGCGAAAAGGTACAAGCAATACAACCAGCTGATTTTCAGCCATGAGTCGATTTCGCACGCTGGTTTCTGCATCAATGCGCAGACGAACCTGTCTTTCCTCGCTACATTCTGTGGACCGACGAGGCTTCTTTCACGCGTGATGGCATTCTCAACAGTAAAAACGGTCAGGTATGTAGCGACGTCAACCCACATGCGATGGTTGAACACCGCTGTCAAGTAACATTTGCTGTAAACGTTTGGGTCGGCATTGTCAGCGACCTCATTGAACCATACTTACAGCCGGCCCGTTTGACTGGCCGTCTTTATCGACAGTTTTTGAGGACATACCCCCAGTTCTGTTGGAGGATGTGAATTTTTAATCACGCCTGCCTATGTGGTGCCATCACGATGGAGCCCTTGCTCACCAGACCTGACACCATGTGACTTCTTTCAGTGGAGTCATTTCAAGACAATGGTATACGAGGTCCCCATCAACACGGTAGATGAACTTCGCGCCCGCATTACTGATGCTTGTACTACCATTCGCAACACCCAATACATGTTTGATCGCATAAGACACTCGATTGTACGTCGCTGTCAGTTGTGTATCGAAGTTGGTGGTTGCCACTTTGATCAGTTATTGTAAATTACTACACACGTGGATTATTTGCTATGCCTGTTCTCGTGCAGTTACCATCTATGGTTTTCCCTTTTGGATTACAAGTAGCTGAAGAGTTGTTATGGACATACTACTGCCCTGTCGCCTAACTTGAATTCGCACACAACTAATCCTTTGTCGTATGACCAGCTTTGCAACGTGGGTTGCTTACATGGCAGACAATCAAGAAAGAGACGCTCAAAAACCTTTTTATGTTCTCAAAAATGTTTTTCATTAGTGTTCCATGAAGATTATGTGTTTTGTTTTGTGTATGTGAAATTACTTATTTAAAAACAATAAAAACACCACAGCGAATGCCAGCAGAGATCCTTAACAAAGACCATGGCCTATCCCTTTCCAGTTTCCTAGTATCTCTGATGACTTGGTTGTCAACGAAACGTTCAGCTCCACTACAAAAAATATCACAATTTACAATAAAATGCACTGTGGCAACAATACAATATCTGGCTTGTAGGCAACAGCTGCTACACTCGCATTGGAATACGCACAGAATGCTTGTAAATACATTTTATAATCAGAAGAATGCATCTTGTGCTGCAGTTCTTTAAAAGCGTGTCTCAAATTTAAGTCAAGGAAATCTCAACAAATAAAACTTGAATACATACTGCAGCTCCATACACACCTATGCCCAGCACATACCTTCATCTCTGGCGCATTTCAGGTGTGAATTTATGTAACAAGCAACCGAAGTCCGGGCGCCTACGACGTTATAATAGCTTAGTACAGGTTGTAGTTCTCACCTCACGTGCAGTAGTGTATTGCTGCCACTGACTATTTGTATGATTTTTTCTCTCGTAAACATTGTGTTCTAGCGATTTGCAACAAGGACCTTTTATGTTATGTAGGATGTACTGTTCAGATAAGCAACATAAAATGTTCACAAAACCCAAAAATACAAAAGTTGTGGTCAATAAGAGGGTGGCTACCCCTGTTATTTTAATGAAGGGGAGAGTTTTAAAGTTTGGTTTCTTCACGGGTTAAAGATCTCGAAAAAAAACTAATCATTGTGCGCATAATTGTAATTTGTATCCACGTGGTTTCCGATAGTTTGCCAAGAAACTATTTATAAAATCGATTTTCAAGGGTTGCTATCTCCCTTAAAAATAGCGCTAGGCGAAAATTGCTGTATGTAAATACACCTAATTTTTTATAAGGAAATACAGTCTCGCCATTTGTACATGTATTTCTGGAACGACCTGTATATCTCAAAGGCTTCGGTAGATATCGATAATTCATAGAAAACACATTTCAGGTCATCCCCTTAAAATTGAATTTCGAAAATCATGAAATTGGTTAATAAGCATTTTTGTGATTGACCCATTGAAGTAAAAAAGTCACGAAAATAGGTCGTTGGGTTCAAGCCATGTAGACGAACCTTAGGAAATATATTTCACCCCTTATGTCCCCTTAGGAGTGGCATTTCAAAAATCCTTGAACATCTTTTTAGGAATACGTAAAGGCTTCATTCTGAAGCAAAAATTAATTTGACATCTCAACGGTTTTTAAGAGTTATAGAGGGCTGATTGGAAACGCATTTTATGCCTTTTTACACTCTTGATTTTCAAAAGTTAAATAAAATGCATTTTTGTAAGATTCATTCTGAATCAATAATCACCTCGATATCTCAACGGGTTAAGGCGCTATCGAGGATATATTAAATACAAACCTCACCCCTTTTCACCCCCTTAATATTCTAATTTCAAGAAGTCCCTTCTTAATGGGTGCCTACGGCGCAAGGGGACGCCGCCCTAAAAATTTCATGTTCTACGTCCTAGCGGGGTGAATCCAGAAAATGAGGGAGGTAGCATATGGGCCATAATCTCTCCCAAGACTGCTCAAAAATTATAAAATCAAATAAGTGCCAAGTAAAACGTTGGAAAGTTTTACCTCATACTTTTTCTAGATATATATAAACAGATCAATAACAGCACAATCACTTGTTGCAACAATATGGAATTAGAAGCTCAAAGATGTATCTAATTTTCTATATCGTCACAATTGTTTTAATTTTTAAAGCATAATTTATTCTTAAAAATATTACAGTTCCTTAAATGGTATATTCAATTTTTTTTATTAATTTGGAAACTCTTAAACAGCACAATTTGGCACCCTAAAATCCTAATTTTTCTGCAAGCGTTCCCCCGGACTCTCCGTTTTTTGGCTTGAGGTGTGAATATAGCTATGTTTTAAGGACAAGCCCGCTCCACGATCCAGCACGATCCAAAGCTTGATTCTACCCTGCTAGGTCCAGCGGTTTGAGCTATACGTTGATGAGTGAGTGAGTGATTGGGGCACTTCATTTTATATATAAATAGATTTACTACTTGGTGGTAAGCATGCTAACAGAGATATTTCAAGAATCGTGGCTCAAGTTGTTCTAAAGTTTGGTCGTCCATGCTCTATGGATATTTTCTGTTAACGATGAACTTTTCTCTGCGATGTGTCTCTCCATCTATCAGCTTCAGTCAATTAGTTGTATTTAGAAATTAACTATTTCGTCTATTTAGTCTACCAAAATATAGACGGTCCGGTGGAAGGAGCTAGACTAAGGGAGGTGCCACTCACCATTTTGGCGGACTTCTCTCGGCGGCCGCTGTTTTTTTCTTTTCATTTTATCATTTAAATCGTCCAAAATGTCGCTTTTCTTCTCAAAATCTATATTTTCGCCCTCTTCTGAAAAATTGCCTTATGTGATTTGCGGAAATCCGTATGATTGCGATAGTTTCTCAAAGCCGGCAGACCAGCCACTTTTCTGAATTGTAGGCTCACTGAGCCTTAGCCACAGACGACTAAGATATGCCTTGACTCTGAGTAAGGTTAATTCTACAACAGGTTAGAAAGATCAACGCTATAAGTTTGTCCCAGGTAAATTTTCTGCCGCTTGAATGCTGGTATCGGTAGTGCACCAAACTCACCAATCTCAGAGCTTTCCTGAATTTTAAGTTTCATTAAATTCATAATTGAAAATGCGAAATAGGTTAATTTTCACTTTAATTTTACATTTAATGACTTGTATAATTTCCAAGTTTATTTAAATTTCACTTTACTATAGTTTCGTATTTACCTGGAACATTAGCGATTGAAGCGAAACTAGTGGCAAAAATTTTCCCTGTGCCAAGCTCTCCCTCTAACCTGTAGTAGAACGAACCTTACTCTGAGCATATATAAATTAATAAAAATGTAATTTTGACTTAAAATACAATTTCTGTGTTTTTAATTAGCAAAATTTTCATTACATTTAATTTTTTTAGTGCACTCACTAATAAAGTGAATCGTTAAAGACCCCTGCCCTCATAAATTAGCCAAGCGATCGACTCCGATAGAATCAAATACACAGTTTAATATTGATTTTATATATATTTCTTATTTACGAGGTTCAAATGCAAGTTTTCCCTTCGACCCATTAGGAGTACAATACTTAAAAATGGACGACAACACACAAATCTTATCACTTTCGCCGAGGAATTGAGGTTTTTGTGTAACCTTGCAGTGTTTTTACGTCTTCCCCGCCTGTCCATTCATATAGGTGGTTCTGGATAAAAAGAGTATTGTTGTAAACCTATTCAATTGTTGCCCTTTAACATAACTTGTAGTTTCCCACAACTTTTAACACAAACAAAGCAATCTACATTACAGCCAATGTGTATATATATAGTAACGAACTCAAAATTAGCACCTGATGTTACAGTACATAATATTCTTTAGTTGTTGTGCTAGATAAGAAGGTTTTCCAAAGTTCTCACTCTATCCTGGACCACTTGTGTCAATACGTCCATTTTCGCAGCATGCTGTGTTGGGTATATGAAAGAAACCAATGTAATGAGATAAAATAACATCATCTATTGTTTATCAGATATTAATTTTTATTTTTGCTGGTATTTACACGAAATTTCTTTCCGTCTGTAAGAGCGTACAGACGAGGAAATAGGAACACTGGATGGTTTCGCACTTAGCAGGATAGAAGCGGACGAACTCCCACCAGAAGTCTTAGTGGACCTTGACGATGCCAGAGGCAGCATAGGGGTATGCTCCGTAGGCGGCGTAGGGGTAGGCTCCATAGGCGGCGTAGGGGTAGGCTCCATAGGAAGCGTAGGAGACAGCAGGGGCAGCGTAGGAGACAGCGCGGACCGGCACAGGCACCTGGCGGTAGCGCAGCTCGGGCTGCTGTACTGTGATTGGTTGCTTGACGACGGTGACCTCGGCGGGTGCCACCTGCACCTTGGACAGCAGCGGGGCGCCAAGAAGGCCGGGGGCGACGACAGAAGCGCTGGCGGCAGCCACCACGGCGCACAGGACCATCTGCACCAAACAATGTCACCAACTGTCACACTCCAGTCTGATACATACATGTCTCCTTGTTTCAAATTGTGGACGTGCGACACCATCTTGAATTTTTGTTACCATAAATCATTGTTTGCCGTTATTGTTGTTACAGATATATTGTAGTTAATTTTTATTACTTTCTTATCTACAATAACATCTGTAACAACAGCAACGGTAAACAAGGATTTACGATGTCTAAAATTCTATCAATACGTATTCTATTCTGCAGTTAGGCTAAAGTTCCATAAATATACCCAAATTGAAAAGTTATGAAACAAAATACAAAAATTCAACATGGCGACGTACACTGCCTCATAAGCAGGCATGGTACATAATTCAACGCTTAAAGCATCAGTTTAAAATTGTACGTTTCTAGAAGATAATCTGCGAAAGTCACAAAATGGCGGCCTTAGACAATAGTTTCTACCAACTTTCCGAGTAAAACGTTTTCTAGAGTAACGTATTTCAGAAGAACAGTCGCTGCGGCCGAAATCTCGTACATTTAATTGCGACGCAACAAATTACGCTGAACAAATGCATCATTCTGGGTAAACTTTGCTCATAAAGTAAGTTAATATCATTATGTAGGATTGTTGTTTTCTAGTTTTCCCATTTTGACTTTCAAAAACGTGTAGATTTAAAATTGTGTGTTTAACATATATTTATCTGCCACACACTCTTATCTTTTCTGGGTAGAGTGAGGTCTAGAACGAAGGCCACGCTACAAACTGCGCATAAGCAAAGCCGCATAACAATATGGACGCACAGTAAGCTGGTCAACTTTATTATGTAAGAATATATGCGTAGCCAATCACAATCCCCTTCCAGTTGGATTCGTATGATATTTCTGTCCATAGATATCTGCATTTTCAGAAAATAAGCAAAAGTATGAGATTGTGTTAAAGCAAGATATAAATAAAAATAAAATTACGTGGTGAAGTAATTTACGAAAATAAAGCGAATATATTTTAAAATAATTCGTTCAACAATGACATCTGATTAGGGTAGAAGAAACTGTAGACGTTCAGCTTTTTTATGTAAATTGTCGCAAGTATTTTTGTAATGGTTCGGGCAATGGTAATGGAAATGGCTGTGGTTATGATTATTTCGACTGCGGCACGGCTTTAAGACTACTTCCAGTAGTTTTACTGTGATTTTGAAAATGATTTATTTAAAAGCTACATAATTTTCATATCGAAGAATCTCTACATAGTTTTGCCACAAATACGTCATAATTTATAACTAATTTTTTTGGTACCTGTAAATCTCTTTTTCTTTTCCTTCAAATTTCTGCACCCACAGTCTTGCCAATTTTGTTATGAAAATAAGCCAAAAGTCAAGCAACGAATGGGGTATTATTTTTCAAAATGCCTACACAAAATTGTGCACCACATAACTGCCCTTTAGTCCTTTTTTCCAAAGCATTCCGCCACACAAGTTGTGAGATTTTGCAACAATGTGAAAACAAACTACCTAGCAACAATGTACGGAAACTTGGCAACACAGCGTCGTGAGTGCAGCATGCGTACAGGAGTTTTGTCAGACTGGACGAGGTTAGTGTCGGCTGGTATATATCTGGAACATACGTGTGATAATGTTTTGTTGGTGTTACGGTGTTGTACTATGTTCTCGCTGATAACTGCTGTGTAATAATAAAATGAATAGTATTTTCGGTATAAGATGTTCACGGTAAATGGAGCACTTCTGAGACTCTGATATTTTGCCCTTTCATCCGCTGTCTCTGCCACTTGTTGACACAAACATAGTACAGTAAGTAAGTAATAGGGAGTTGCAAATTCCGCTTGATCTAACAATAGACTGGGATCTGACTTACTCTGTACTTATCTGACTTATGTTATTGGCTCGCAGTTTTATGTAGCGCGTCTCAAGGACTCAACCTATGACTAGAGACCTGAACAATTCGCATCTTATTTTGGCCCCAGCTATAATTTCAGCAGCTGTAAGTTCGTGCCATTTTCGCAATTGACCCGTGACATATTTGACACTTTCTGGAAGTCTCTTAGCCAATAGTACAGAAGCAACTAAATACAGGCTCATATCACTGCGTCATGGAGCAGCCAGTGAGCAGATAATGTCTGCTTGAATACACACATGTTCTTGAAGGCTAGTCTACACGGCAGTGAACCCGCCAATTTTTCCCGTCTCTTCTTCTGGGAGAAAACATTCCGCTTTTACATTACAATTTCGACTCGCTTAGTAATACAGCAAAATAGAATTCTGATCGGCAGTCCCTATTTTCATTTTGGTTGCATGTATTATAAACACTCATACAGTATTCGGAAATTATTTTTAATCTGTGTACTGAATTTTTGAATTTATCAGTAAATTAAAATTACGATTTGTCTATTACCATGGTTAGAATTAAAAATAGTACTTGGCAACAGTTATATGAACGTGTATTGTAACAATTTAGTTTAATCCTTGGTTGTGTAATATTTATCGGTTTTCAACATTTCCGACAATCTGATACTTATTTGCGTTTTATTTGTAATAATTTGAGTGGTATGTAAAAAGTGTTCATAGATTTGTTAAAACGTTTTCGAAAAATAATCACCAAAATTATAATAATGTAGGAAGGTGGATTTTTTTTTTTTTCGTATTACATCTATACTGAAGTAATTTGTTGTCAGTATAGGAATATATAGCCTACGTTCGTTAATTAGTACATAATGTGTACAAATACGTACGCCAGGAAAGACAGTGCCAAGTTCATCAATGTACGTGCGATAATTCTTATGTTAAATAGCTAAAACTTTTTTTTTTTTTTTACGATTTAATCACAGGCTAATCATTTCACGTATAAGGGACTAAACGCGTTTATATTCGCGAAAAACACATAAAACCTGGGTTTTCGCTTGACGTTTGGTAAAAGCCTCAAATTTTATATATATATATATATATATATATATATATATATATATATATATATATTTTATGTTTGCAGTTGAGGCACGATTAATTAACTCGTCATTGGGAAACCCCATCCAATAAAACAATGTTGCAGTAACTCGACAAATTGTCTGAAACATATGTATAAGATATCTTTATACTACTGTTTCGGTCATCAAATGATAGGCACGGGGTTTGATCTCTGACAGTCCGAGCATGTTTATACGTTTATTCGACGTGACATAAAGTAATACCAGCACATGGAGTACAATAGAGGAATCACTTCGTGCTGTGTTGCCACATAATGCACCAAAACTATTATCGTACATTTTGCCACTAACATTTTCGCCTCCAATTCACGCTGATTTCCGTGGTGTCTTACTTGCAAGCTCGTTTCGGAACACTCTGTATTGTTTTTTTAAGAAAATTGCTATCGATGAACGTGGCAACTGAACGGTCACCAAGTATACATTCATTTGTAAAACATTGCGCGAAACAACAGCCTCTTGTGGCAGATCACCCGACCATTCGACTCGCATGGCTCAGTGCCAGCTGCAAACATGTTGCTCTCAAAGACTTAGTAGCCGAGGCGCCATATTGTATCATGAAATTGTACTGTTATATCAGCAGCGTAGATATGCCCTTCTTCTAGAGGTGGGGAAGATGGCAAGGTGGACTGACCTTGTAACAAACATGTGCTGTATTGGAAAACTTAATTAAAAATTTTATCTAGGAAATCATAATTGTGAATTTCTTACTAGCAGATTATTAATGATTTCCTGATGTAAGCTTTGAAACTGTCGTTTTGAAAGATTGAAGATGATGTGGCACTTACGAAGAATTCCTGGTATTTGACGAGAAATATCTGAGATATTGTCAGAAAATCTTGCCACGTATTCCTGTTAACTTATACTTACGAGTACGGAATACAAGGATAGTTTCGCACATCGACAGGATATAGGTTACCGTTTACTTGAATTTATGGGGGCCGTACCACGTGGTATTGTAATTGTTTCAACCATTGCATTCGGTCGCTGCAATTATTATTTCTCTTTTCTTCTCAGCTATTTACCGTTACAAAATATTGAAGATATCGAGGTTGCAATAATTTCGGGAGATCTGTTGAAGTTTAAGGGAGTCTCTATCAATATGTTTTCTGTAAAAGCAATGTTCGTGGGTATACGTATATTTCCGTAAATAATTGCTTTGCGAACGTAGTTTCTTACCGGGAGAGTTTAACAACTATTATCTGTAAACGCTATATTTTACTTTAGGCAAAATTAAATTTTAGGAGTTTGAGGCTCAGTCTTCTGAAGGCAAAGGTGAAGTATACATCATGGCGTCTGTAGTTACATATCTAGTTTGCGTGTGATTGCAATACGAGGGTCGCTATCAGTCGCGGTCTGTAAGGTCGACTCTAGCTAGTTCACCACTTGCCACATAGCCTCTATGAGCAAGGCACTCAACTGAAGTTTCTCGTTCCCTTGAGGTGGGGCCGTGATGGTCGAGGGGTCAGACCTCTCGCCTTTCACCAAGGCGATATGGGTTCGATTCCCGGTGGAGTTGGTCCCGAAATTTTTGCATGTGGGAATCGTGCCGGTCGGCGGGTTTTCTCGGGGATCTTCGGTACCGCTCCATATTCACCTCATGTCACTCCTCATCAGCGCTAAAGACCTCGATGTTAAGAGCTGACCAAAATCTCTCACTCACTCGTTCCCTCGAGAACTTCTGTTAATCAAAGCCCGGTAGTGTGAGACATATAGAGACCCACTATAACGGAAGTTATGGAGAGAAAACAGGTAAATCCATGGTTGTTGAGTGACACCACACCACTGTTGAGTGGAGGCTGGTGTGTTGATGACGTGGCGGGCAGTGCTACTCACCAGAGTGTTCATGTTGACGTGAAGAGTTGTTTCTTGCGAGCTAAGGCTGTGCAGAGTGAAGTGTTGTCTCACATGCGAGCTTATATACGGTCAGGTATCCGGGGACACGCCTAGGAACTTGAACCCGACTCCTGGTCATCAAGGTCACTATACGCCTATACGGCTGTAGCTCGCCTGCGGGGGACATACACCCCACCCCTCCTTCGTCGCTCACGTGCAGTTTAGACCAAGGCAGACTAGGCGTGGTCGCAACTGTGTTTTTGGCCAAGTCTGCTGGAGCCGGTCTCGTGTACATCACCCTCTGCACATTAAGTCCGAAGGCTCGTATTGACACTGTTTTTGCGGATAACAATTTTAAAAGTTTAATTAAAGGGATTAAGTAAATAAGTAATCTTAAAAATGTAACATTTTTGTAGAACATGTCTGATTGTTTTATTGTAAGTTAACCGTGTACTCGCACAGAGCCCAGGTAGCCAAGGATGTTCAGGTACTTGAAGCACGTGAAAAGATGCTGAGGATAGAAGGCTGTGGAGCAGGCTACTTGAGGACAATAGGACTGAACTTTACGGACCCAAGAGATTAGTAGTAACGATTAAGTTAAAGGGAACATATTTTGTAAAATCGTCGCAGAGATTCGCTGATAATGGTTGTTATTATGTTACTTTTTTTTTGCAAAAAAAAAATACATAATTTTAGTTAGTTAGCAACTTAAATAAATTTTACTGAAGTCAAAAATTAATCAAATCGATAATTTATTTTTTCGGAAAAAATTGTCTACTTAGTAAAAATAATTTTCAACACACACGCACATTCATATATATATATATATATATAATATAACGATTTTTCGATAGTATCAATTTTTGCAAATAATATTTTCAAAACAGCATACATAGGAGTATAGGAGTCTTACTGACTCCGCTTGAACTGTGTTGCAACAAGTTTTTTTATTTACTTTTTTTTTACGAAACTTCTAAACGTGCATTACATTTCTATGTCCGCGAAAAAACGTACACAGTCTTCAAACTATATATCTGTACTAGCAGTGCGCCCGCGGCTTTGCTCGCGGGTGTCTAATTGGCTTCCTTTTAGGCGCGAGGTGCCCCAAGGATCGATATTATGTTCGTTGTTATCCTCGTTGTTTATAAACGATCTTCCTGCTATGCTGATCCATTCATAACATCACATGTATGCTTATGACTTTTAAGTCTATGTATAATCTCAGCCAAACAATATATCATCTATTTTCAATAAGATGAACGAAGAGCTTAGCAACATATTTACATGGGCAGTAAATAATGGTCTAACAGTAACTCCGCTGAAGACACAATGCATACTGATAGACACTCCACAACTCCTTTCAACTTTCCGGAAAATTCAACACCCACAATTACTTATCAACGGATCCAAAATAAAATTAACAAAAGAAGTAAAACTTTTGGGCCTGTTCTCGGAAGAGTCACTAACCTGGAATAAACAGGTTTCGCAAATATTATGTGTAGAAAAGTTTGTGCTGCACTTCACCCCCTTAAAACTCTTGAAAATATGTTGTCACAGCATACAAAAATTATTCTCACCACCAGCCTCATCGACCCAGTACTAAATTACTGCGACGTCGTTTACAATAATGTATCATTTGATCTGTGCGCAAGACTCCAACGTCTGCAAAATACATGCGTTCGTTTTATTTTCAATGCTATGTCTCGTGACCACATTAGTAAATATTTCACTGAGCTTTCGTGGCTAAAACGTAATGACATATATATTCTTCATTCCCTCACACTATTACACAAAATACTGGTCACGAAGTCCTCTCAATATCTGTTTGAGCGCTTTCGAACTCTTAGTTCATTCCACACGAAGAGCACTCGTTCCCACTCCAACAACAAACTGTCAATACCTATCCACAAGTCCAAACATATGTCAGGTTCATTCGTGGTAAATACTACTCGTTGCTGGAATGATTTGGAGCACAAGACAAGAAGTATTCAAGACCTTAAAAAGTTTTAGTACAGCAGTTAGTACTTTGGGTAAAAATATAATACACCGCAGTAGGATCACCAGTTTCTCAAGGCTGTTAGAATGAGTTTTGTATAATTTGTTTCATATTCTTACTCAGTGTTTAGTCCTAACTTGTATCTGTAATGTCTGTGAGTCGTTTTTCCCCTTGGTTTAAATTTGTTCAGCCATTAATTCCTTTTTTCCTTAAAGCATTTGGTACTTATCTAAAGCAATATTTACTGTTTCCTATCTTGTGTATCTAGTATCTGTGGCTTAGTGATGTAGTTTATTGTTATTTTGTGTGTAGTTAGTTTGTAATTTTGTATTTGTTAACGTACCAACAATGTGATAGTGGTTAAGTGTATGAGAAGGCTGGTGCCATAACTTCGCCACTGTAACTAAGCCGTAAATAAATGAATAAATATTACTGATAGCAGGTAATATTTACTTTGATTGAAAAACATCTTTGTACACCAGATAGATAGTTCAGTCGTCAAGTGTTAGGAGGTTGTACAACACGCCTCAGTAGAACTGTAGAATGAAACTCCTGTATAACGTATTTCTCTCTGGTCGTACTTGCTTTTCGGACCGTGTATCTTGAAAGTTTACAAACTTAAGTTTTCTTCTCAATTATTAAGTTATGTTATAAAATAAAAAACTTGCATTACTTTTTAGGTACTTAGATAAGCATCATACCGACGCTAACAACACCTCAATATCTCTATTGGTTATGGCAATTATCTTCGGTCCACAAAAAAAAAAGCTTTTTCACTCCATTAGGTGTTGAAATTTGAAAAATCTCACTTTCACATCTTAAATATTTGTTCAAATATCCAAGTGAAGTGAAAATCACGACGATAGCCCTTTCAGTTGAAGCTAAATCGATCATTCATTAAAAATCACATATCACCCTGTACCAGTACTGAGAGTTTAAATTTTTAAAAATCTTAAAACTGCTTTGCGGACCTTTACAAAATCATCAACCTGAAGCAAAAATAAACTGAATATCTCGATGGCGTTTGATATATATCGAAGACTTATCTAAAATACGTTCCAGATATTTTCTAGAGACTGAATTTCGAAAAACCCTTGTATCACGTTTTAGACTACTTAACTGGTGTCTCTTGGAAGTGAAAAAACATGGCAATAGCCCGTTGGGTTCAAGATATAGGCCTATATGGACGATTAATTAAATACACATTTCATCACTTTTCACCCCATTTCACATCCTTAGGTGGGGAATTCCGAAAATTCTTGAAATTGTTCGTCAGGTATTTGAGTAAGCATCAATTTGAAATAAAAATCTTTGGGGCCGGACTCGGAAAATATATTTTAATGGCATTTGGGACATTTACAGAAGCATCAATCTAAAACAAAAGAGCACTTCAATATCTCGACTGGTTCGATAGATATGGCGGAACAATCGAAAACACATTTCACATATTTTTATTCCCTTAATTAAATAATTTTGAAACGTCTTGGAATCCTGTAATATATATTTGTATACGTATCCAATTTAAGTAAAATTCACGACGATTAATTAAAAATACATTTTGCCTCTTTTTACTGCTTAGGGGTCGAATTTCGAAAATCCTGAAACTACTTTTTGAGTATTTACGTAAGCAACATTTTGATTCGATAAATGTCGATAGTTAATCGGAAACACGCCATTTAAGGTCTTTTCGCCCTTAAACGTTGAATTTCGAAAAATCCTTAAATTGGCTAATATGCATTTTATGTGTGTCCTATTAAAGTAAAAAAGCACGATGATAGGCCGTCGGGTTCGAGCTCTATTGACGTTTCTTCGGAAATACATTTCACCCATTTTCACCCCCTTAGAGGTCGAATTTCGAAGAATCCCTTCTTAGTGCTCGCCCACAGCCTGAGGGGAACACACACAAAAATTTTCACGATTCTAGGTCCAGTGGTTTGGGCTGCAGTTTGATATGTCAGTCAGTCAGTGTTCTCGCTTATATATAGAGAAGGATAACAATACACCGCACTTAATTTATTAACTTAACTATTATAATACCGTCGACTAAAATTATTAATTGTAATGGACATTCGTTAGGGACTCCCTTCACTTACAGTAAGATTGTCCCATCTGAAGTTACATGTTTCTTCTCACACGACTGTTGAACACATCCACGTCTTTGGAATCCAGCCCATACTGTTTTACTGCAGGTAGTGCTGAAATAATAATACTTTTCATCGCATAATGACTACACTTTAATGTGTGATTACTGACTACTTTAGAATGGTCAGACCTCTCGCCTCCCAACAAGGCGATCCATGTTCAATTCCCGGCTGGCTCGATCCCCGAATTTTCGCACGTGGGAATCGTGCCGGACGATGCCGTTGGTCGGCGGGTTTTCTCGGGGATCTCCCGTTTCCCCCGCCCTTTTATTCCGGTACTGCTCCATACTCACCTCATGTTACCCCTCACCAGCGCTGAATACCTCGATGTTAAGCCCTGACCAAAAACCGTCACTACTTTAGAAGATTCTTACTCTTGGTAAATTCAAATATTTATCCGACACACAATTTAATAATACAAAAATACAACACGGATTGATTACCCAGGACTGAAATTAAAAAAAAAAAATCTTCCATGTTGTGTTTGAACGGTTAGGACATTTCAAACGTTCTATTAGTCGTATTCAGACTGCTATAGGTTAAGCTGGGACACAGATATTAAATGGCTAAGAAAAATTCAACGATTATTCGTGGGGGAAGGGGGTGCCAGAATAAAGGAAACATTTGTTACATTAATAGCAGTCAGTGTATAAATAACTAGCTGGCCGGCTGCGGCGTTGCCCGCGTGAAATTATGTAATGTAAACAGTAACTCTGGATAAAATATGTGATGAAGGCAATTAACAGCTAGCGTACTCAATAACAGTGAACTATTAACTGTCTTAGCTCAGAGTAAAGAGCGCTCAATATGCTCGTATGACGTAATCATTCTTTTTATTCGGGATACAGTAATATTTTACTGCTTTTCACCTACTTAATTTTCGAATTTCATAAAAACCTGAATTTGATTTGTAGATATTTACATAAGCTTCATTCTTATCAAAAAATTCTTCCCTATATCTCAACGGGTATAAGCGGTACAGATGATTATTTGAAATCACATTATATTTTTTTAACAGCTTTCAAGGACGAATTTCGAAAAATCCTGAATTTTTATATATTTATGTAAGATTTATTTTAAAGCAAAAACAATTTCAATATTTCCACTCGTTTAGGAAATACGCGGGATGAATTAAAAAAAAAACACGTTTTATTTTTTAAGAGCTTTCAAGGACGAATTTCGAAAAAATTGTAAAAATGCTTTTTATATATTTACGTAATTATAATTTTAAAGAAAAAATCACATCACTAACTGAAATGGTTTAGGAGAAATCACGGATTAATGAAAAACACATTTTACGGCCCTTCACCCCCTTAATTATCGAATTTCGAAAAATCCTTTCTTAGTAGGTGCCTACGGGGCAAGTGAAAGCTTCTCTCAAACTGTCATGGTTCTAGGTCCAGCGGTTTGGGCAGTGCGATGATGAGTGAGTGAGTGTGTCAGGACACTTCATTAAATATATTAAGGCTAGCCGGCTGGCTACGGCGTTGCCCGCGTGAAAACAGTAACTCTGGATAAAATATGTGATGAAGGCATTTAACAGCAAGCGTACTCAATATCAGTGTAAAGAGCGCGCGCAATATGCTCATATGATGTTATAGTAATTCCCATCGTAAAGTCTCGCACGGGATACGAACCCGTAACCCCACCCCTCCCACACCACAAACTTTGTACAATACCTGAGTGAACACTTAAAAGGCAGGCCGTAATAATTCTTTCGTATGTACAGTCCAAAGAGGTTTTATTTATGATTAGGTTGGCAAAAATAAACGACTGTTGAATTATTTCTCCGTTATCATTCTCTTTTTTCGGGAGACTATAACATTTTACTGCTTTTCACCTACTTAATTTTCGAATTTTGTAAAAACCTGAATTTGATTTGTAGATATTTACATAAGCTTCATTCTTATCAAAAAATCACCTTGATATCTCAACGGGTATTAAGTGGTACAGATGATTATTTGAAATCACATTTTCTTTTTTTAACAGCTTTCAAGGACGAATTTCGAAAAATTGTAAAAATACTTTTTGGAAATTTATTTCAGCATAATTTAAAAAAAATCACTTCACTATCTAAAATGGTTTAGGAGAAATCACACAATAACGAAAAACACATTTTACGGCTTTTAACCCCCTTAATTTTCGAATTTCGCAAAATCAAAAAATTCGCCAATATGCATTTCTTTGGGAAATACTATGAAGTTAAAAAACTTATGATAGCATTCCCGGTTATTGAGATATCAAGGATTATTTTTATTCATTTCTTAGTGGGCGCCTACGTGGCAAGGGGAAGCATCCCTCAAAATGTCATGGTTCTAGGTCCAGGTGTTTGGGCTGTGCGTTGATGAGTGAGTGAGTGAGTGAGTGTGTTTGTCAGGACACTTCATTTTATATATTAAGATTATAGGCATAGCAGATTATATATATATATATATATATATATATATATATATATATATATATATATGTGTGTGTGTGTGTGTGTGATTCGAAAATGGACTGTATCAATTATGTAATTAAATTACTTACATCAATTAAGTTAATTTCCTTTATTAGATTATCTACAAAAAAATAATCTTTTTGAATTTTCCAAAGAGAACAAAAAAAAAATCCACAATAACATAGAATAATATTAACAAATCTAAACATCCCGCCCACCTTGAAATAACATATTTCAATTACTATTGGTTACGAAATGGACACAATTTTACAGATGGACGTCGGATTGTGCCATTAGCTGTACATACTGTAGCAACCCTGGATTCACCATCTTTTCCAGGATGCACTTGGATTATAAGCCCAAGCTGCCATTGAAGAGGTGAAAGTCGATCTTCTTTTATGAGAACTAATTGACCAACAATCAAATTTATCTTGCCATCTTGCCATTTGTTCCACTGTTGGAGAGTATGTAGATAATCTCTATGCCAGTGTTGCCAAAAGTCTTGATGGATTCGCTGAACAAGCTGCCAACGTTGAAGACGATTTAGTTGATATGATTGCAGATTTTGCTCGGGAAATGCCACTGGGGACTCCAAAGTTAAAAAATGTCCTGGTGTCAGTGCATGCAAATCGGTGGAGTCAGAACTTAGAGGGCAAAGAGGACAAGAATTTAGGACAGCTTCTACCTGTACCAATACTGTGTAGAGTTCTTCATAGGTAAGTATTTGCTCCCCAATGACTCTGACTAGATGTGATTTAAAGGATTTAACTCCAGCCTCCCACAACCCTCAGAAGTGAGGGGCTCCAGGTGGATTGAAGTGAAATATCACACCCAAGGGGTTTTAAATGTCTGTAATAGCCTGTTGGTAAACTGGTGATGAAATGAATTGTTGTAACTCCTGTAGTTGATTGTGAGCACCTATAAAGTTGGTTCCGCAATCACTATACAAATCAGAAGACCGTCCTCTTCGAGCGATAAATAGTTTGTAGGCTGCCAGAAAGGTTTCAGAAGTTAAATCAGATGCTAGTTCAATATGAACTGCTTTAGTCACACAACAAACAAATAAGCAAAAATAACCTTTGGTGATAAGACTTTTACGAAGCTTAGAAGATCTTAATTTGATGGGGCCTGCGTAATTTACTCCAGAACGAGCGAATGGCTTGACTTGTTGGACTCTCATCCAAGGAAGCTCACCCATCACTGGTTGTATATAAGATGAATGTGTTTTGAAACATTGCATGCAGTTGCGCACACATCGAGCAATGGCTCGTTTGTCTGACAGAATCCAGAATTTTTGACGCAGGATTCCTTGCAATGTTTGAATTCCAGGATGATGATTAAGCTTATGATGATATTGGATAATTAGATCAGTTAAAAGATGAGAATTTGGAAGCAATACTGGATGTTTCTGTTCAAAGGATAATTCTAAATTAGATAGACGACCTCCTACTCTAATTAGACCTGCCGAATCCAAAAAAGGGGTAAATTTCCGAAGTTGTGGAGAAATACGATGACCGTTTTTTAAATTCACCAATTCCTTGGGAAACGAGACTGATTGCACCAAATAATAACCACAATTGTAATGCAATATCCAATTCAACTGGAGTTAAATTGCTCACCTTTCGTAAATGCAGTGGAACACGGCTGTTATACGTGAAACGTTGTACATGAAAAGTCACCCTAAGTAACTTCCCCAAACTGCTAAATTTATTTAATAACTTGAGCAAGTCATTGTCAGTCGAAACTGTTACTAAACTTATTCATTTAGCTTCTAACAGCGGAGGATTAACTAATCCTATAGTAACAGACTCAGCGGGCCAATTATCTTCAGGTTCAGACAACCAAGGTGGACCAGACCACCATAGATTATGATTTAGAAGTTGAGAGGGCAGAAGTCCTCGCGAACTGCAGTCAGCTGGGTTGAACTGAGATTGTACATGAGCCCAACATGATGAAGGTGTTAACTCTTGAAGTTTGCAAACGCTATTAGCAGCAAATGTCTTAAGGAGATGTGGTGATGTCTTGATCCATGCTAAAACAACTTGTGATTCAGTCCAAGCCCTAATACATGAAATATTAAGTCTTCTTCCATATATCTTATTTACATGGTCCAACAACTGAGCCAACAAAAGAGCTCCACACAACTCTAATCATGGAAGAGATTGTGTTTTAATTGGTGCTACCTTTGATTTTGCCATCAACAGATAAATGGTGACAGTGTTGTCAAATTGTACTGTTCGTAGATAGACCATGGCGGCATAACCAATTTCTGAACTGTCAGAAAAACCATGAAGCTGATTTAAGTAATTATCACTTGTAACCAATCATGGTATCTGTAAAGTTGACAATTTGGGAAACTCTTGTTTTAAACTCTTCCATCTGTTTATTAGTTCAGAAGGGAGTTCAGTATCCCAACCAACACATTTGACCCATAAAACTTGGATAAGATGTTTAGCATACATTAACACTGGTGTTAGCCAACCTAATGGATCGAACATCTTAGCTATGTCAGATAAAATGGTATGTTTAGTAATAACATTGTTGCTGCGATGCAATTTGTATGAATATGTGTCTGAATTAGGATTCCACTGAATACCTAATACCTTCACAACTGAAAAATTATCGCGGTCCATGTCAAATGACTGTGGATGCTCAACATCTTCAGGAGGGAGCCATTTTAAAAATCTTTATTATTAATATTGAATTTCCGTAATTTAAATCCTCCTTTAGCTAGAAGCGATATCATGTCCTTCTGGATGGCTGTTGCCGATTCAATAGTAGGGGCTCCGGTGACTACATCATCGACATAAACTTCAGATTGTAATATGGTTCATGCATCAGGGAACATCTCTATTTCATCGTCTGCTAATTGCTTCAATGTACGTAGAGCCAAATATGGAGCGGAAGAAACACCATATGTGACAGTCTTTAGTCTGTAATCAGTAATGGGTTCATTCTCATGAAAGCACCAGACGATGTGTTGATAATTCCAGTGGTTAGGATCAACATAAGTCTGGCGATACATTTGTTGAATATCGGCAGTAAATACCACTTTGTAACAAAACATCTAAAATTTGACTTTACAATTTAGGGCCTGTCAAAAGAATATCATTTAATGAGACACCAGTGAAGGTTTTAGCTGATGCATCAAATACAACTCTAACTTGAGTTGTTGAACTATCGGGTTTGATTACACAATGGTGGGTTATGTAATAAGTAGGTGAATAATTAAGCTCATTGTTTGGAACCTTTTCCATATATCCTCTAGACAAGTAATCTTGCAATTCATCGTACATTCGTTTCAATTCAAGGTTACCTTTTAGACGTCTCTCTAAATGCAATAGACGGTTGACCACTTGTGGCCGTGAAAACCCCAATTTCAAATTTGTTGAAGAAAATGGCAAGGAAACACAATAGCGTCCGTTGGAATCTCTCTTGTGTGTTTCAACAAACAGTTCTTCCTTTGACTTATGAATAGTGATGGGAAATTCTTCTAACTCCCAGAATCGTTTAACCATCTCGTTCAAGGATGGATTACTTGTAAATAGTGAAACACAACTATTGGTGATACTTTTGGATGGTTCCTCAGCTTCTACCTTTCCCATGATTATCCATCCAAATACAGATTCTAGAGCAGATGGCAGTCCAGTTATCCTACGTCCAGTAAATAACTGTGGAAATATATCGGCCCCGATGAGCAAATATATAGGTCCAGGAGTGTCAAAAGACGGATCCGCCAATGTGAGATGTTTCACATATTTAATAATTGCTGACGAAACCTTTTGATTAGGCATATTGTTGACAAGTTTCGGTAAAAAAAATACATCCACTACAAACTGACATTTGTGATCTCCAGCTGGACAGATTGTAAGTGAAGTAGTTGATTTAGCTGTGTGGATAGGTGTATTACCTAAACCTTGCACAGGAAGATAAGCCTTTTTTCGACTTAATCTCATGCCTTGCAAACATCTTTCTGTTACAAAACTGGCTTGGCTAGCACTATCCAATAAAGCACGGACAATGTGAGAGTGTCCAGATGAGTAAAAAATTTTTACTTGAGCTGTGCTTAAAAGGACAGTTGTGGGTGATATGGCCTTGGCAGAATATACTGCTGAACATAAAGTATTAGAACTAGTTTCTTCATTGTCAAATTCCTGAAACGTCGTTCTTCTGCCTGGGAAGCTACTGTGTTTTTTTTTCGTCGCATCATTGTGGCGTATTTTTATTTTATTTTATGGTTCATATATTTTATCTGTTGGTACTTTTGCCACAAAGTTTCGATGTCTGCCTTGGTGCTGTCTAGATAGTTTTATTTTATTTCCTTATTTGTCTGTCTTCGGTTTATTTGACACGATTCCATTTATGGAATTTTATGTTCGACTAAAGCATACTCTACTTCTTTGTTTTTTTACATACATCTACACTGCATCTAAAAAGCTTCAACCAGTCACGTTCTCCCATTGCACTACTGTTTCAAAGATCAAACGGTGTGTCGTAGCACAAGTTGCATGTATTAAGTTGGATGTTGCACAGACATCTTTAATTTACAGTATTTTCCGACTACAAACATTCCTCAAGGTATTTAAACCAATTTGACATTTCATGCTACAAATGTTAGTCTGCTGTACTCTATATTCTTAGATAATACTTACTACCCTATTATCAGACATTTGTCGGAAAGTAAGAACCACTTTCGTTGTTTTTTATCTTCCGGAAATGTCAGATAATATGGAAGTAATTTATCATCAAACAATGTAGACAGGAGAAGTAAACTTACATTTAGAGCACGAAATGTCAAAAATGAAGATATGCCTTGAGGAATGCTTGTAGTGGGGAAAATACCTGGAATTAGAAACGTCAGTGCACCATTCCCGTTTAAGGTTGTAATGGGCAGTAAACACAGTTTTTCCAACGAAGTCATTTCCATAAACGTGTTCTTCGGAGACAAATTAATAACACAAGCCAATATTTCAGACCTCGCGACTCAGTTTGCAAACCTAAATTGACAAACAAGTAGCGGATACCACGTGTTTCCTTTACTATTTAGTCGATCAAAAAAGATGTACAATAACGGGATGGCTGAGCACACGTTTGTCTTGAACACTGACATTTGTTAATTTACGCCAAGGTCCAACTTAACGGTAGGGACGCTTAACGCCTGTTAACAGGGACGTTTTGCGCGTAGCGTACCATCACAGAGAATATTTTCACAACTACTTGGTAAACTATGTCACAGATGATTCACCAGTTTGCAAATAAGCTTGTCCGGTTAAAGTAACCACATGTAAGGGCTTGGACTTAAGGCACGGTTTCAGTCGCCATATTGAATTTTACTATTTTTCCTTTTTTTGGAATTCTAAATAGAAAAATGTAAAATATGCGATTATACCTGAAATCCTATTTACATTTCGCTACAGTTCAGGCCTTGCGATTTAGCTGTTAACATATAATTACGCCGCAGTGTGTGTGGCAAATTTTTTTATATTCATAATTTGCCCGACAAATTGCGACCTAACTATACATTGCTAGCTCTATCGCCATGCTTGTATCGTAGCCCAAGGTAAATAAAATTTGTAGTATATTTGCCGATTTAAAATTTTTCTTAGAATTCCAAAAAAGCGAAAAATAATAAAACTGAATATGGCGACTGAAACAGAGACTTAAAGAGGCCGTTCTACTGTTTCAGGCGCACCTATGCAACACTCATTAACCTCGCATGAACCAAGGCTATTTTTACTATGTTCCTAGCAATACAAGTATTACGCAAATAACAATTTTATTTGCATTTTACTAAAGACGGAGCCGCTATTATTTGAGCTGCGTTCTGTACAGCAAACAGTTACACTACCTAAGCAATATAAAAAAAAGTTTTGTAAAAATTGTAGTTAATAATTCCTTGCTCTTGAATTCGGAGAACGCAGTGATAATAACAACGGCTGCATATTTAATAAAATACTAATACAATATTTTGATATGCGTAATACTCTGGTTGCTATTGCGATAGTAACATTAGCCTTGATTTAAATGGGCCGGGTGGGCGGGGGGGGGGGAGGGTATACATGCGCTTGAAACACTGGAACAGCTTTTTAAGTTTCTCTAATTTCAAAAGTTTTTTAGAACCAAAACGAGAGTCAATAACTTAAAGTTGCTCTGTAACTTCGTTAAATTGGTTTTACTGTATAGTGTAATTTTTCGAGACGAACGGTATAAAGGTTTTTCTAATTTATTAATTGAAATTAAATTTATTCAATTAACTAATTAACTATGATGGTGTACTTTGTGTCGACAAAATCAAGGTACCTAGATAAAACAAGCTATAACAACGTTACTGAGCGATGTTACGACATCGGTTCAAGTTTATTAAAAAAAAAGGAATGATTAAAAAAATTTAAAAATGTCGAAGCTCGCGTCCACTCTGTTAAGGGCGCGGTTCATCTCAGTTTTCAACGTCTTTTTTATTTTCATGTTTGTGCCAGATATTTTTATCTTATTTTAGACATAATTTGTAACTAAATTAGGCTCTTATGAAATTTTTTTTTATCTCTCATAGTTTTTGCGTAATGACTCGTAAACGTCAAAATTTGAATTTTACGGATTCGTAACTGCCACTAAAATAAATTGACGTACCAAACTGAAAAAAAAAAAAAAAAAAAATACTGAGAATAACCACGTTGTAGGGTACAACGTCTCCTAGGTAAAAACTAAATATAAATTTTATTTTTGTGATTTTTAAAAATTATTATTTTTTAAAATTAAAATCTAAAATTTTTGCAATTATTTTTAAATACCAGAATGTTTGTTGTTTAGTTTGTTAGTTTTGTTATTTAGTTCCTACTGTTTTGTAATAATTATTATTTTTTAACTTAAACGAGAGCAGATATTAAAAATCTGTTCGGCAGTTTTGTTTAAAATGGATTTTACCGTGATAGTTTTTTAAAGCTAGAAAGTATACGGTTTATAGGCTATTAAAAAGTCAACCATAATTTCGTTAATTACATGATTAGCTAAAACCATAGCATTTACTGCCTTTAAAAATCAGCCAACAAAGAGAATACGATTGTAAACAAAACTGCCAGACAGATTTTTGATATCCGCACTCGTTTAGGCGTGAAAAATTAATGTCACTAAAAATGTAGAAACTAGAAAGCATGGCCTTAACAGTGGTACCTCCTCAGCTTAAAGTGGGTGATAGAACGAGAGATTTTGGTCAGCTCTCAACATCTAGGTCTGAACCGCTGGTGAGAGGTGACATGAGGTGAATATGGAGCAGCGCCGGAATGACAGGACGAGGGAAACGGGAGATCCCCGAGAAAACTCGTCGACCTGTGGCGTTGTCCAGCACGTTTCCCACATGCGAAAATCTGCTCAGTCTCAAGGAAAACTGCTTATATTCACATTGTCACCCACATATCGATGTAAGTGTTGCACACTACAGCTTTGTGAGTGAAAGAATACCAGTGTCGCCCTGAAAGCTAATTTGTTCTCGTATCACAAAGCTAAAATACATTTAAAACTTTAGGGATATGCATATGTGGGGATATTTTGGTCGCAACACTGCAACTATAGTGTTGTAAAAAATTTAATTCGACGCATTGCTTGTCACGATATTAGGTTGGTAAGAGTGATATTTTATGCATTTGCAATGCATTGTTTTCAATTTCGATATTGTTGCGTAGTGAATATTACAGAATTACTCTGCTGGATTAATTAACTATTAACTCGGCAAGATAACTCAAAAATGTTTCTTTTATTATTGTTCCTTGCCAAGACTGACGAAAATAACGATTTTTTGAAAAACATTTGTTTCTCCGATGGGTCAACTTTTCATGTGTCAGGCAAACTGAATCGTCATAATGTTTGTATCTGGGGATCAGAACCTCATCATGTTACACGTGAAATGGAAAATGAACAATTCCAAAATAATTGTGTGGTGCGGACTTGTGCATGATTGCATAATTGGTCCATTCTTTTTCATCGAGTCTACAGTCACAAGTGGTGTTTACTTGGACATGTTGCAAGAGTTTGCTGTGCCGCAACTGGACCATCTGCAACCTGACGTCATCTTCCAGCATGATAGGGCGCCACCCCACTGGGCCCTCATTGTCCGTCAATTTCTCGGTGAAATGTTTCCGAACATATGGATTGGACGAGAGGGTCCGACTCGACGGCCGCCACGATCACTCGACATTACTCCACTTGACTTCTTCCTATGGGGTTTTGTAAAGGATCAGGTATACCAAACCAAGGTAACAGACCTGCAGGACTTGAAGAAACGCATTCGTAATGCATTTCAACATGTCACAGTGGAGATGCTGGAGCAAGAATGGAGAGAAATAGAAAATCGACTGGACATCATCCGCGCCACTAGGGGTGCACACATTGACGTGTATGAATGGGGTAAAAGAACTTTATGAGTTACATTGCCGCATGTTGAAAACCGTTTATTGTTATCTTGTATAGTTTTAAAGTTATTAAAGTTTAAATATGTAAAGATAATGTATGGACATCCTATATATAAATGACTTATGTGCACATCTGCAGTGGTTCAGTGATGAGATGTTTTTAACTCAATGTATTGGGGTTTCACCAACAAATCACATACGTGTGGTGTCGCAGTAACGTTATTCTCATTGGCACAGTCAACTGAGCGACATCTCTGCACCAAGACTTGCCACCAATGACAATGAAGCTGAGCTGCAGATGTGCACGTAAGGCGTTGAAACCAGTTGATGAATAGTTGTTTTCACCAAAAATCAGCGAGTGTAAGTACATGGTTTATATAGAGGTCTTTGTTTATCGAGGGAAAAGTTGGCGGTTTGCTAGCCTTCAATATCCTGTGTTCACTTTCGACCATTTTCTGTAGTTGCCAGGGGCCGCGTCAGCCGAATGTTCGGACCATCCGCTTCCCGCCGAGGTGATGCGGGGTCGTTCCCAGGCAGGGTCGGTCCCGGGATTTTCGCGTGTGGGAATCGTGCCGGAGATGTCGCTGAATAGCGGGTTTTCTCGGAGATTTCCTTTTCCCCCGCCATCTCATTCCAGCACTGCTCCGTATTAACCTCGTGTCACCCCTTACCTGCGGGCGCTAAATACCTCGGTGTTAAGTGTTAACTAAAATATCTCACTGTCACTCTTTAGTTAACCGGTTAGTTTTATTACAAGGAATCAATCTGAAAATACGGCTATCTTGTACGCTAAATACGTGTCGGCATTACATTATAAAGACTATTGAAAGATATATTCTATAGAGGCTTAACTCGAAATGACCACTATCTGAGTTGTGCCGCTATTGGCCTGTAAGTGCGATATGACAAGTCGATGTGGTCGGCATGTATGGAAGCGACCAATAGTAGTGGGTAGACACCAGCTCTATATTTTGTATGGGAGTGACGTGTGTGGGTGTGGTCGGGGAGCTGGGTGGGTTATTCTCAACATGGTCTGGACCAGTTCTTCGCAGCCAGTCACCACACAGCTACTTGGCGGAGACGATAGACGTATTTTCGCTGTTGAATTTGTAACAGGCTAGTACCAGCGTTCAAAACGAAAATATTTTTTTTTCTGTAAACCTCAGTTTGAGGGCGAAGTTCCAGTTTGCGCAGTCGCCGAGTCATAACGGACATGCAATGTCTAGATGTGTTGACATTTTTATGCAGATACTTTTTTTCACAGTTTCATATAACTGTAAGTTAATTGTGTTGTTTTAACCATATGCCGCAACCGGAGATGCCCTAGTTTGTATTCTTAAAGCACGTCAACACACTCGGACTTCCATCCGCAAAAATAAGTTTCTCTATTTTTAAGACTGACTTGCTGTACGCTCTTATGAAGTAAACATATTGCCTTTTACAATTAAGTATGTTTATTATGGAAGTTTCAGTTCAAAATAACCATAAAACACAGGATATCAATAACTGCTTACTAGCTCCCGACCACGTTAACCAAAATCAGACGAACGGAGGGAATTCATTAACCGAGTGTTGACAACAAACTGGTGAACGAGAGTGTGCAACCACCTCGTTAACCGCGAAAATACGCCTCTTGTTCAGCTGCTAGTTTGGCGACCAAATACCCTGCAATTGACCGTCTACACTCTGCACGAGCAAACAAAGACTGGGAAAATACACTCATGAGTTCAATGTTTCGTAGACAGAAGGCGTGCTAAGTATTCTGTCTAAGCGACTGCACGTTCCTCTTGAACTATTACTAGCCAGTAAACTCAGCAGAAAATGGATCGTCGTCTACGACTGGACGTCACGTGGACCAACTGCTCTTACTGAACAGCAGGACCCACGTTTATTGTACATCTTTGTCTTGGTTTGGTATATACTGCCTCAATCCAAAATACTGAATACTATTTCTTTTAGCACTCTGTATGTAGAGTAATGTATGCTAACCGGACAAGGGTGCAATCCTGAGGACAAATATTAAGGGAAATATATAAGCAACATCGAAAGAATGTAAGACATTTTGGTCTGTACTTACAGTAATAGGCCTTTAGCGTTGGTGAGGAGCGACATGATGTGAGTATGAAGCAGCGCCGAAATGAAGGGATACGGATAAAGTGAGATCTCCGAGAAAACCCACTGACCAACAGCAGTCCGGCACGATTCCCAACTCACCGGGAATAGAATTCTGTTCGCCTCTGTGTAAGGCGACTGTTCTAGTCACTGTGCCAACCGCGGCTCCATGCGACACTGGACTTAAAGTGATTCACGAGGATGATAAATGGCCTCGAAGATGGAGATTGAAACCCAAGGTAAACTTACGTATTCGTAATCGCATGTTGATTACTTATATGTCATATACAATCGCTATAACAGATGATCACACATTTCTAAGCACCTAGGGGGAGGGTATGCAACCCCGTGTCAAGGGACCTACTTTCTGTAACATTATTTCTTGGTGTTGCGTGTCATCACTTAATTTACTGGTATATGGCCTCAACGAACGAATCGTTACTTTTTGTCACGCTTGCATCACTGAATGCAATGACGTAATTTAAAATCGACTAGAATCTATCGCAATAGCGGAATAGAAGGCGTCGGCGTCGCGGTGTCATAAGAAACTACGCCATTTTTATTTCTGTTTTGCTGATGTCCTTGAACCTGACATCCACAGGGCGTAACTGAATTTTCACGGGACGCCGCCACCTGAAAGTAGGGACAGGGAAATTTCGCGGATTCAGTTACCTGCATGTTAGAACGCACTATCCTATGCATACTCAAGCCCCGACTATTTGTCCAGTAGCTGCTACTCTGTGGAACAACATACAATAAACGAATAAACGGACTTGAGTATGCATAGGACAACGGATTCTAGTATACGGGTCTTTGAATTCGTAGAATTGTCTTGTCCCTACCCTACCTACAAGAAGAAATTTTCATGAGATAAAACCGTCCAAGTTCAGTACTTTACATGGGCCTACCAAAGAAGGTAGTTTCCGGGGTTGAAACCCCCTTTAAAACATAACATTTTTACGCGTTAACGGAATTTTGCCTTGCACAGTATACAATCTTTTTACAAAAATATAACAATAAAAAAAACCAATGGCATTAGTTATCACGTCAATATTTTGTGATAGTGATAGACTTTGGTCAGCGCTTAACATCGAGGTCTTCAGCGCTGGTGAGTGATGACACGAGGTGAGTATGGAGCAGCGCCGGGATGAATGGGCAGGGGAACGGGAGATCCCCGAGAAAACCCGCCGACCAACGGCATCGTTCGGCACGATTCCCACATGCGAAAATCCGGGGTCCGACCCCGCGGGGGAAGTCAATATTTAGGAAATTCAACCTCTTTGTCTGCAATACGACACTTTAAAACCCTATTCGAAAATGTTTTTCTAGGTACGCCTATGTCAGAGGAAGTCGTATATTTTGCCTGTAACTATAAATAATAGGCATATATAATTCTAGAACTCGTAATGGAAGGCGATAATTACTAGACAATGTAGTGGCGGCAGTTATACATCACGTGTTAGGACGGCATTCCTAGCCTGGGGCAGCGGTTGTCTCAAGGTAGCGGTGTGTGACGTCACAAAGTCGCCATCCTTGCCGCCGGCCCTGCCTCGTGACGTCACCACGGTCAGGGAACAACTTCCCTGTGCACGCCAGTTTCAACATATCTTGCGCATGTCCGCAACAAATACTGCGGCGTTTCTCAGCTAACATTTACAAGTCCTCGTCTAGAGCTGGTACGATGACTAGAGATGATGGTTTATCGCGGGAAAACTTACTGTTTGTGGGTTTTCAACACACGTTCAGCTTACCAGAACATGACTGGCTTTAGCTTGTACTTGGATCTCTTACCCTATTTGACTGAGCCAATAAGACTCCCAGTATTGTAATATTTGATGCCTGTTATTAGTCTGCAGACAGCTACGTTGTGTCAGAAGTACATCACCGAATCATTTATGTTGCAAGAAACTACAGTGGTTTCAAAGGTATGTTGGCACAAAACATTTTCGCGATATACCATCATCTGTAACGATGATGTACCGAGGCACGCGGTAGAGGTTCAGAAGCGACGCAGCTACAAGTGCTCATCAGTAGCCGCAACGTCACAACGGGCTAAGCGTTGAACAGGAGCGCAAAATTTCCCGCCGATCCATTTGTTACTATGTCTCTAAGCAGCGACCATATCATTTTATTGGTGGAAAGTCTGTAGCAAAGCACAGTGCATATTGTTATCTAAGTTTCACATACATCCGGTTAGTGTGTTGAGAGGTATGGCTGTCTGAAAAGGCAGTACATAACTCCGTTGGAGGGCTTCGGAACATTATTTGAATGAGCACTTGTAAAATGTACTCCGCAGTTAGCACGTGTAACAATGATAAAATGTAGAAACAATATGTAGTGTAACCATTGTATCAAGTGTCAGTATGCACGTATTACAATTACAGTTCCTATGCTTTCCAGCGAGTTGGAACAATCAAACTGTTTTACGACAATCACACACTACTAACGACGATACCTGCGTCCTTGTCACGTGTGTTGCATACCTCTGGGTAATATGTTTGTGCATCGCTAGAGTTCCCAGGTAGAATGTCACCATGTACGTACTGCACGGGTTGCCTACCTTATAGGGGCATGGAACAGTAAGATGTCAAGCGAACGACTGTAATACTTAATCATCAACAAAATCTAAACTACTCATCCAGAATGGCTGCTCTTTGACGCAGCAAGTAACAGTCATTGCATGAAATAAACTTTCATGTTCAAAGTGTTTATATTCGTTAGCAGAAGCTTAAATAAATCGTATTTAGTTGCAATATAACGTATAAAATAACACGAATGTGTAGTAGAGATCAAATAATATTTATATACAGGTGTTCTTGAAAGTATGTTACAAATTTTGTGACAGCATTCCTTGTTAAAAATAAGGTAAATTTATATAATGCAAGTTTTTGGTTGGCGCAGATTTTAGGGTGTTCACATTTCAAAAATTCATAATTTTGTATTTGTATGACATAGTGTTCATTTTATAAGCGTTACTTGTGACTACATTTTCCACTTGTGAAAATTTTTTAACTCTCATAGTTTTCTCATAGCGGCATGTCAAAGTTACGAGAATGTAGAAATAACAAAAACCAAGTTACTTACGGGAATGAAATAATTTACACTGAAATGAGATATAATGAGCAATATGCTAAAATATTTAAAATCACACAACAAAGTCCTTTTGCCTCCTTAAAAATATGCCACAATCACAGTAAATTGTCATCATTTGAGACATTTTTAAAAAGTACATATAAATTTCATTGTTTTTTTTTTTTTTTAATTTTTAACATATCGCCCATAATATCTCATTTCAGTGTGAATTCTTTCATTTGAGTAAGTCACTTGACTTTTGTATTCCTATGTTCCTGTATCTTGAAAATTCTGATTTTGACATGCCGCTATGGGAAAACTATGAGAGCTAAAAATGTTCACAAGTGGAAAATGTAGTCACAAGTAACGCATATAAAACGAGCAATGTGCCGTGCAAATTGTTTTTTTTACAACCAAAGGTAATAAGAAATAAATAATGACCTTCCGGACACGTTTCAACAAATAAGATCTGCACTTAAAAAAAAAAAAATGTTCGGATAACTCTAATATATGGGGTTGCTGGAACCTCCAGTGTATCGCGTGTTATCTACGTGCAAGGCTCTGTATGTTCTACGTCAATTATCTCGCAAACAGTTCACTTGAGGTAGTTGCGACAGGCGACCATTTTTGTTCACTGGGTTTCCTGCTACAAACTAACTTATTTAACACACAAAAAATGGAAATTCTATGCGAAAAAAAAAATGTTTGACCAACCCCATTACCTAATGAAGTTACAAGGTTTCAGAAACTTTTTTTTTCATAGATTGCAGACCTTGTTATTATTAAACCGCACAAGTGACAGTCATCATTTATTTCTCCTTATTTTTTGTTATTTCAACAAATGTAGGCTTTGAATAATTTCAAAGGTGAATTTCTCCCTTGAGATTTGCACCAACCAAAAACTTGCACACAAAATTTTACCGCTTTGGAGCCAGTCACTGTAGCGTAATCCCGTAGATGCCGGTCTACAGTGCGAGAGGTCCTGGGTTCGAATCCCGGCTCAAGCATGGATGTTGTTAGAAAATTTATTGATTTCATTCGGTTTACGTACGTAATTTCAGAAAAAATGTTCAATGTTTGAACTCGACAAAATATGGCTGCCTAATGTGTTCAAGTAAAACATGTTAAAGACGTATCGTGTAACAACGGCTTTAGTATTGACCCAAGTGCGTCATTTAGTGGGGCAGGGTGGGGCAGGGTGGGTACCAATGCCCCCCCCCTCCCCCGAATTTAGAATTTTAAGTGCATAAAATATATTTTTTGTGTTTTGTTATTTAAATAATGCTAACTCAAGCACGTAAAACTCAAGTTTTATTATTAAAGTTTCTAATGTATACATGCTTAATTAATAAAAAAGATGCAACAAGGTCACTGTCGCCGAAAAAAAAATCTTACCTTCCCCCCCCCCATGGAAAAACCTGAAATGACGCCGCTGTATTGACCTTATTGCTCTCTTCTCTGTCCTCAGACACTGGCACAAGGTACTCGTAAACGACTGTCGACTTTAGGGCTTATGTAGGCTCCTTATGTTCCTAGGCTTAGACTGCCATTACAGAATAAATAATTACTTATTTATTCCGTACAGTGGTGCTCCCACCCCTCCCTTTCCTCTCAGACGGGATGTAAGGGGGGAACGGCCTTCCCAAGATCCCAGATTTTTTTCTGAAACTAACCGGTAAAATTTGCGTTTTAGAACAACTGAAAAAACCTATATGAATTTAATTATTTAATTATAGAATTCGTGCTCTTATTACACAGTATTTAGTGCTCATTGAATTAAGTTACTTTCTAATTTAATCTAGACAATGGTACAGTTTTATCATATTATTAGTCTTACTACGAAACGTCCAGCTCAAAGTTTTTTTTTTTTGCGTCCGGCCGGACATTTTCGGTGCTCAAAATGTCCGACCTTTTAACTGGATGAGATATTAACTGCATGACATATTTTCGGTTTCTGTTAGCACACAACTGCAAGCTAACTTCATCTCCTTGAAGCTGCAACACGCACACACAAAGCACCTCGTCACGTCACTATACATGTATTATATTCACTTAGTTATACACATAACAATGTAATGGTTTTTTACCTAGGATTTTTATGCACTTGACATAAAACTTTGAATTCTTTAGTATTTAAATTGGTAATTTATACGAAAATGTGCTTTTTAGTACTAAAATTGATTATTCACATGAAAATAATACACGATAATTAATTTACGTTTTAGAAAAAAATATATTGTACTACTTGTTAATGAAATGTCCTTCTTTTGCGAGATGAATACCCCAGTTTTTTTCCTCTCAGTGTGTGGTAATCCCAGCCCTGGTCGACTGACAGTTGACTGTGTGACTCCATGCTGCTAGCTAACGTCCTGGAGGCAGACACGCCGAGGGGCGTGTCCTACAGCCGGATGTGTAACGGCCACAAGATCTACGCGGGCAGGTACCGGTCCAAGGTCAGTGGTCAGCGCACGACCTTGAGCGAACATACAGTAACTGTTCTCAGGCGACACGCCATACAGTGTTGCCTCGCCAGCCATACCAAAATCTACAGACACCTACATACTATTCCATACAGTGGAAAACTCAAGGAAAATCGGATACGTCGCAATTTGACAGAGTTCACCTAAATATTTAGCAGAGAGTGGATTTTAAGTAAAATAATAGTTTGATTGCAATGTAATTCTTAAATGATTTTCTACGTCATTGTACATGAATAAACAATAACATTACATGTGTGTGTGTGTATATATATATATATATATATATATATATATATATATATATATATATATATATATATATATA